>JAVQJL010017721.1:0-62233 GCA_036024295.1 Nannoperca obscura | reverse complement strand
AAACCGTGGTGCAAAGAGAATCCCACTGCACTTACACTACGCCTTTTTATGTATTTTCATTTCCTTTTGTTTGAATTATGATTATATAGTTTTAACTATTGCTTTTTCTTTTTGTCCTTTTAATCATGACTTTGTCTCTGTACAGCACTTTGAATTGCATCCGTGTATGAAAGGTGCTATATAAATAAACTTGCCTTGCCTTACGCTACATAATTGTGACGTGGGTCTGCTGTGGTCACTTTAAATGTTAAATTCAATTCAGTTTTATTGATATTGCGCCATATCATAACAAAGTTATCTCATATAGAGCAGCTCGAGACCAACTCTTATCATATGTTGCTGCTGCAAGGAACTGTGGGACGGCATTATCTCCTTTCCTTTGCTAAAGGATGGTCCAGTGTACCCTGTGCTAAAGGAGATAAGAAAACAAGCATTTCCTTAGCGTTTAGAAAACTGCATCAGCTCTTATCATGGCTTAGATACTGGAAGTACCCAAGATACTGGATGAATCTAAGTGGCAGCCACTATAAAAGCTGGTCTAGTTCTCTAAAGTTTCACTCTGTTAGGAACTTTCCTAAGCAAAAAAGATTATTCAACCGCAGCCAGGGAAGATGCATCTTGAGCAAGAGGACCCACCACTCTGTCGTGTTTACCACATCCATCTTAGATCCACAGGAATCTTGGCTGGATTTATCTGAGGGGAACTCGATGCTGTTGACGTGTTGCCACTGCTGCGACCTCTGACCTCTGCTGCGTTCACACTCTTCTGCACCAGTGGCTGTATATATCATTGTCCCTGGACTCAGATTTTACTGGGCAATGACTGTAATGTTTGGGACTCTCTCCAGTGAGAGGAGCCCAGCATGTGGTCCTGCTGTGCTCCCATATGGCAACTTACCATACAGTGACTCAGTGTTTGACCAGAGATTTCCTATAAGATAAATTTGAGTCTTTTTAAATCCATGCTCGGGGAACCTAGAACCCCCACCCACCCACCCACCAACAGACACAAGCTTGATATGACTGCAGGGGAGAATTGTGAGGAGTGGAGCAACACAAAAAGTAATGGATGAGAATAACTGGCGGCAAGATAAAAAAGAAGCAGCATTATTAGGCAGAGTTAGACTACAGCAGGGTCTAAATTTAGCTCGTCTGTTGCTGCATGCCTATAAAATGTGCGTGGGTGGGGAACAAAGGATAGGAAAAGGAGATGTATAATGCTTCTCATGCAGGTTCCAATGTGAAATGAATCGGTCATGACCGAAGATAAACAGATGAAAGGGCTGTCAGCGCACTGCAGAAGGGATCACAGAGCTGTGCAGCACGAGGCAGCGCATGACAATGGCATTTTCAGGATGTGGGATTAATTTTCTTTCTTACACGTAATGCTCGGAGGCCTTTTGCTTAGATATCACTTGTTTTCAGTATGAGCAACGGCTTATGTGTGGTGGGTGTACCGGGGATTTACTCGGTGTATGTGTATTGGCACTGAAAATAATACCCACCGTCTGTGTGAGGTGATGGATTTGCCAGCATAGCATCTTCGGTCTTTCTATATAGAATGTATTTGTAGACAAACAATTCAATTTCAATGATCGAACTGACTTTATTTAAATCTCAACCAGGCATGCTTCCTAGCTAAATATCAGATGCGTTTAAGCTTGTCAGAGGGCTCAACTCAAACATCCCCCCTCTCTCTCACAAAAAGGAATGAGCTGGAGCGTCAGTTTCTGGAGCTGCTGCAGTTCAACATCAACGTGCCATCCAGCGTCTATGCCAAGTATTACTTTGACCTGCGCTCCATGGCCGAGGCCAACAACCTCAGCTTCCCCCTGGAACCCCTCAGCAGGGACAAGGCCCAGAAACTAGAGGTGAGTGGTACACATACAACACATGAGTTCAGGTCAGAGAGAAAGGAAATCTCAAAATCAGAACCCATTTGACTTCTGGCCCAAGGATGTGGAACACATTGAATGGAGGCCGTCAGGCTAATTAGTATTTTTAAGAGCCTCAGCTCAAAACTTGTGCACACAAAACACAGATTGCACATTGGCTGCTGGGTGAAGGACCGGATGCAGGGCCGTGTTGCTGAGTAATTAGCTTCACTGCCTCTACATCTGTCCCTCCCTCCCTGTCCTTCTGCATACTGCAGTTAGAATTTCAAACAAACAGCAGAGTCTTTTTTCTGTCCAAAAGTGTTTCCTGTGTGTGGCTGACATCGCCATCTCTCATTTCTACACACACTCCAAATAAAGGGGAAGGCCTCGCCATGTCATTTCTGCTGTGTTTTGATTTCCAGGCCATCTCGCGGTTGTGTGATGACAAATACAAGGACTTGAGGAAACAAGCCAAGAAGCGGTCAGTGAGCGCAGACAACCTGACAGTGGTGCGGTGGTGTCCAGCCATCATTTCCTAACACTCGCCGCCTGCAACATGAAGATAGACCTTGTCAGACAAACTGTACTGTACCTCTACCTGGCGAGGCAGCAAGGTGGGCAGCAGTCCTGTAGATTGGTGGGTCTGTCTGGAATACACACATACTCACACAATCTGGCACTTTTGCAAGTGTGGTTCCACCCTCTGTGGTCATTGTACATAAAAGAAGTCCCACTGGCTGCCTGCACTGAACCAAACAGAGCTGAGCTGAACCAAACTGAAGTGTGTGTGAGAAAGTTGTTTGAATGAAGACCTTGACTGCAGAAGAAATGAAGAGGCCAAACAGAAATACAGCTGGCAATATGAGAGACTTTGTGAAGTTCTGGAAAAGAAAATAGGAACAAGCTCGATGTGAAATACAACAGATCACGGCAGCGACAGCGTTGCATAATTCCCTCTGAGGCTAGACTGACTTGTACGGTTGATTGAGGGATGCCGTGTACATTCCTTTCATTTTAATCTTCTGGTTCAGTAAGTTTCTTAGCTGAAGCATGAGATGATTCTTTTGACAGCTTACAAAGGCACATTTAATTTTTTTTAAATGCTCAATTCCTCAATTTGTTTCAGTGTTTTGTTGGTGTTTATCTGTTCTTTTGTATTCCCATCCAGCAGAAACCTCTGCTAGCAAACACAAAGTTAAGACACGTACATTCCACTGTTAACTTGAGTGTACAGCTGATCAGATTGGACTGGACCGCACATCATTTGCCCTCCTGGACAACCTCTCATTCAGAGAAAACATTGAAAAAGCAAGTCAGTGTTTAGCTCAAGGGCACTTTGACAGGATCTGGGAATTCAACGTGTACTAATCCAGTTACAGAACAATTTCTCAGACAGCAAAGCCATCAAGCCACCATTTAAACACAGCTATTCACTTAAAGCAATACCCATGCATTGCTTTGTTGTTGTGATTAAATACGATGAAGCATGCATACTTGGGAGAAGACTGGCCCAGTACTCTCAGTCAGAAGTGAGACTTACTGTAAAGCTTATGTTAATTCACTGCCATTGTCCTGACCTGTGGTGCCTGTGATAAGCTAGTTTAACACTTCTCCCCTTTCTACTGGAGGAATAGAACAAATAACTCTGAAGTATTTCATTTTTTTGTTTTGTTTAATATTTTGTATGGTTCTTCCAGCTTACAAAGAAACAGCACAAATGGAATAATGATATTTTGGAGCCACTAAAAAGCATGATTCTTCAGGTTTGTTTTTTGCTGTATTGGAGAGGACTGAAATGAATGAAAAAGCATTAAATGACAATTCTCACACACTGCTTACAAAATGATAGATTGTATACATTTTGCTAAATTGTCTCTGTACAGTGTAAATAGAACGCCAGTGTGCAAAACCTGTAGACTGAGGTCATACTGTAAAAAAAGCAGAATGATGTAGAATATTTATATTGGATCAGTTTTTACTGTACATGAGAAGGAAGGCTAAATATGTTTAATTCCTTGTTCTTAGGACAAATCAAGTAAAGACAAATGTAAAGTATTAACATTTAAATGGGAGACACCACTTAAGATTTTTTGTCTGTTTTGTTGTTACAGGGTTTTCACACTGCAGAATGCAAATTTTATATGTGTTACATACTGTATATGATATATAGATAATACTGACAAGTCAGGCTTATTTTATGATTTTTGTTACTTTGTTAGATTTTTTTAACCCCACTCTGTGGTTGCATTTGCCAGATTCATATGTTTTTAAGTGATGATTCTTGTTCTTGATGCTTATGGAGGCCCATAACTGACAAAATGTAGTAAAAGGTCATCAGGTAAATCAAAAATATAGAAACTGAATGCATCGATAAAAAGTTTTGTTAATTAGATAATTAAAATAGTGTAAAAAGAACTTTAAAGCTTAATAGTTTTCCTTCAACCTCTAATCTGTTGGTATTTTTTTCCTTTATAACCAATAAAGTCAATTAAATCTTAAGTGTTTTTTACTCCTTTTTTTTCCATAGCTCATTGGTCTTGGCACACATTAAATCATCAATCTATTTCTTGTTATTTTACCAAGCAACATTTCCCTAATTTTCCTCATGCTTCCAACTAGCATTAGCAAGCTAACTTTGTAAGCATTAGTTTGACGGCTAAAATGATTAAGCTATACTTTTACAAGATTGATTCTACAGCTGAATCCAGTAATGTATATGGATTATCAGACATTACGTGCACTAGCTGGTGTAGTTTTACAAAGAAAGTTAGCTCCATCTAGATAGCTAGCTGAAAAGGCTGGTGCTCAGAGTGTTTAGCAAATGTATGCATGTATCCACTCACTTAGATGAGAATGTTTTGCCTCCCGCAAAAGTCAATATAGTTTTCTAGCTTCCAGGTTTGCTACCGCGTTGTGCGGAACAGCCTATAGACTTTATATTGGGATCACGCAAATAAAAATAACTTCTAGGCTTTGGGAAAGGTTCACAAATATATAACCTCCAGAAATGTGTAATACAAAGAGTATTTATCGACCTTGTTTGCAGTTGGAAACATTTGCACATTGTTGCATGGCAAAAAGAGAGAATAGATAAATGATTAAATGTGTGCCAAGAACAATAGAAATGGAAAGCGAAAGAGTTGAAAAGTAAAATGAGTTGTTGAGAGAGAGAGACAAGTAAAATGAATACATTTTTATTTATTTTGTCAACTGATAGGAAGTTAAAGGAAAAGTCTTAAGCTTTATATTTTATTTATTTATATTCGGATATAACTTTAGTTTTCTGACAACCTTTTACAACATTTGGTTAGTTTTGGGGCTCTGTAGTATGTTGCATTTACTGGATATAAGTGAAACTGTCAGTTTCTTTCATGAACAAATCACTTCTTGATTTGCTCTTTTCTTGACATTCCTTAAATCCGAAATAGGAAAATATTTAAGAATCAGGTATACCTATAAAATCTTTGAGTAAATTGGTGTAATTCATTCTACTTTTCACACTTGAATGGGTTGTAATGCTTCTATTATAAACTGTATAATAGTTGTTGCCTTATGATCAACTGGACTCAGTTTTCTCCACTACATCACTAAATAGACGGCAAACTATATGCTTAAAAATATGACAAAATCTGGAAAGGTCTGAAAAGGACACAAAAATGTTTTTCATAACACAAAAGGTCCAATTTCAATGTCCACGTACCCTCATTCAAGCCTCTAGGTTATTTTGTGCATTTCAATGGCTACTTCCACGTCTGTGAAGTTCTGTTGTTTGTCAGGCCACCAGAGAATCAGTCACTCAGTCGATCAGGGCAGTGAGATTTCCAACCCTGAGCAGCAGAACGTACCAAAGTCATGGAGAAATGAAGGACGTGTTTGACGTGTTGCTCTGACCCATCCCACCTATACATGAAGTTTATGAAAAAGGTGTTGTGACTTGAAAAGAGAACTGTTGTTTTGCATGGTGCTTTGAATGAGTGAAAAATAACAGTGCAAAATGTGTCGTTAGGAAAGTGACGTTACTGGAGTTGCTGTTGTTCAATCTGTTAGAGGTGTTCAAAGATTGTATATCCTATTTATTGTATGTGTGTGTGCATACAGCCCAGTCTGGTGTTTTCTACACCCAGAAGTAAGCGTTGCTGCCATGTGGTCGACTGTGGTGAGTGCTGAGGTGGAAGCTTGACAGCAAAGTCCTTGGGCCTGTGGCGTCGTGTCGGCTGGTTACTAGGTGTGTGTCTTAGCCTTGTGCACTGAACTCTACCTCTGCATAGAGTTTTACTTTTCCCTTGGTTTTTCTTTCTCTCTTCGTCAGCAATTTTTAGATTTTACAAATTCAGCTTTGATCATGATGATTTCCCGTGCTAACATCAGTCAACTGCTGTAGCTGTGACTTTTTTTTGTTTTGTTTTCTCATTGATTGATATTTTATTAAGTTGTACTGTATTCTGTTGTTATTGTCAATGTGTTCTTGTCTTTTCAGCGAATCAGTCATTCTTTTCCTGTTCTCAGTTTGCCAAACTCTCGGTTCTCTTTTTCTCTTAGTTATGTTTTCAACTATGATTTATAGAACTGCTCCCAATTCTTCTCTTCTGAAACAATGTTTAGAGAAACCTGTTCAAGAATTAAACTTTAAAACCTTTCAATAAACCCAGTGTGTTTCTTGTGTAATCTAAAGGATCAATTCACCCAAAGTGGAAGACCTCAAACCATCTTTCATGGCATTATCACAATGGTTTTCCATGCTATCACAGTATTCCCAGGAAGAACCATTTAAATGGCTTAGAGCAAGTGGTAATACAGAGATTACACTCCATATTGTCACTGAGGGACACAATTAATCCTCCGTATTAGCCTCGATTTGCATTTCAGTTGCTGCTCTGGTAATTGCTATACGATTCAATTCAGTGCAATGAAGAGGTGCTGTGAGCTTTAGTGAGAGCCACTGCCAGACATCTCTTAAGAGCTATATAAAACATGTACATCTGAAATACTGTACACAGACACAAATTCACATTTGAAACAGAGGATCTTGGGTTAATGAACACACAATTCTTTTAGAGAATTTAAGGAAGTCCTTAAAATTACATCAAGCAGACGTGGAGCAACATTGGCATTCGTTTACAGTTGTGTTTCTGGACACTTGGCAAATGTTAAGTCTAAAGTCTTCAGCAAAACATGTGTTTACCAGTCATTTTCTAACTGTGTGAGTCTCCCATTTGGTGGTGGGCACTTTTTGCTGAAGACTGCCCTGCAGTGGTAAAGCTGAAGGGTCAGAAATTCTGAAAAATGCTACGTAGAGCTGGTGGGTGGTAGTGTCGAGTATTAATCATTATGAAATACTCCTTTCATATTACACATGGTTATTTGACCCTTTGTTCTTATAAAAATATTGTTGATGAAAACATGTCTGATCACTTAAGACTATAGCAAATCACTTTCTCATGCTGCATCAATGTTTAATCACTGTCTTCATGCCCTGTGGTGCAGTTTGTTATGAAAGCCTTATGAAATCCTGTTGGGATGCACAACCCTGTGCATTCATACAAAGGACAGGCTTTTTAGACACAACAGAAACTCATCCCATGAATTTGATAATCCATTCAAACCCCAACCCTTAAGGTGGAACAGCAGTGGTATCAGGTGAATGATCAAGTAATGACTCAGGCGGGAGATCTTCCAAGTAGGACCTGCTGGATAGGTTTGCAATGGCAGGGTCTGAAATGAGAGGATAGTTAGTATTCATGGAAATAGCATTAATTAATGAAGCTGGCATCAAAGAGGAAGAGAAAGTTAGTGAAAAACGTTCCTTAGGAAAGTTTTAATATTGCCAATATGGCCTCAAACACAGCCATGAAGGGCATTCACACTATTACAGACAGTAATACATGAGCTAATGGGCAAAATAAACTAAGGCAGCTTACATCTGTGATAAAAATAACAAGGAGATGAGACAGAAGCTAAGAGAGGCAAAGAGTTCTCGACTCCTTGCGTTGTGTAACAATGAGGAGTAAAGTCATTGTCAGTCACTGTGGTTAATATTTACTGCATCATTACAAACTGAAGAGAAAAGTACAATGGGTGATGAGCTTCAAATAAAACCAGGATTGTTTTTACATTGGGTCTACATCATCATAAACAAGTAATATAAGCTTTGCATGGTGATTATAATTACTGGGGGAATACAAAATGTTTTTGTGTGTTGCTGCAGGTCCTTAGCTCAGTAAGTGAAATTAAAAACAGGTGTGTCTCATTGCACTGTAACCAGTATATGGGCGCTCTCAAGTAGCTGAAGGAAGGGTAAAACTGTTCAATAGATGACATTGTATTAAAGATGGTGTGCTTATGTTTGAGCTTGTGTAGTGTTTATATTACTGTAAGTAAGTATCTTAAATTAGTATTAGATCCTTGGAATGGTTGCACCTGTTTGCTTCTCCCTGCACTTATCTGAGCAGATACATTCCAGTTCATATGAGGTGGAGGAGGTAACCAGTCACTCTTCTGTAGTAGTAGTTAAGGTAGCAGTTTGCTGTAAGGGTGTGGGTTTCACCTTGGGGTTTTAGTTTAGCTTTAGTTTTAAGTTGCTTTTGCTGGACATTTTTTATTGCCCATTATTACTTTTGTTAATAAACATCTGCCTTCACTTGTTGCATTGCTCATCATCCTTTTCAAACATTCCCAATTCCAAACATCTACCACCCTTGATATGACATATCAGCACTACAGTGTTGCATTAATGTCAGTCATATGTAATCTTCTGTCCTGTGTTATCAAGTCACAAGTTCAATTTCACACACTGTTCACTTTCAAAAGAATCCTTTACATATCCTCTAAGCTAGCCTTACCATCCATTCAAAATGAGCCTTACTGTGAGCCAGTATGGAAATGCTAATCCTCATTGATCTGTAGTGATTATAAGCCAAGCCAACTGTCTTTAGCTTGTCCATGAGCGAGGGTGGATGATGAACTGATTTGTCCTCTCTATAGTCCTTTTATTAGGGAGAAATCCATGTGCATTTGTTGAAGTACAGGAGTATACAGTAGGTCCTTATCAGTCATAAACTTGTATTAGCTGTGGGAAAAGACAGTTTACAACCCACTTACATTTCATGAGAGTTAATCCACAGTCTGGATATCTACATGTCATCTTTATTCAACAGCAGCAGTAAGTAGTAAGTGGTTGTATTCTTATGGAGCAGCCAGTGTGAACATGCTTCCTATTGTGCTTAAGAACTTAATACAGCAATTTAGAGTGAGTAAGTCAGGAGGCTTGTTACACTCCTGTAAGGACGACCAGCAGCACCAAAATATCTCTGCAATGCCGGGACGGCAACGTGCCTTTGGAAGTGTGTTTAAGAATAGACCCACAATGGGGCTCGCTCCCGTCTTCTGTTGTCTGAGGACAGACAGTTGTCTGCAGGGGACAGAGGAAGAGGTAATTTACATGGTTTACTTCAGTCTTTCAGAGACTTAGGTGACTGAAATGGATCAGATTGGATTTTACTTACAAGGACCTGGCACATATTCCATCTAAGAGAGAGAGAGAGAGAGAGAGAGAGAGAGAGAGAGAGACTGCTAAGGGGAACTCCGTCAACCTGGAGATTATTGTGCTATTGGAAGCCACTGTGCCCCTTGATAGAAAGGGAAGAGGATACATGGCTGGATAAGGGAGTGAGGTGCTGAGTTAAGAGTTTACCTTGTGGCTTGGAACTGGAAGACTACAAGATTTTGGAGGGCCTTTAGCACAGCAAGCATGGCGGGATCAAGTGCCTCTGAGGTCATCTTCATCTCTGTCAATCACAGCATCACTTTGATGGGTAAGTTGATTTCAAATTAGCTGGTTTCTGATTGATGTAAATAAAAATCAGTTTGTTATTATTATGTTTGTGCAGTGAAACATTTCTACAGATCTATAAACCTCAATGTGAAACCTCAAACAGGCACTTGCTGATTTTCGGTGGCCTTGAGTTCTTTGCAATATTGTAACACACTTCAAATTAAATACCAATATGCTTATTTTTCAGGGAAGGTGTGGCTCATTGTGATGATCTTGCTCCGTATCCTGATCCTCCTCTTTGCTGGTTATCCTCTCTACCAGGACGAGCAGGAGCGATTTGTGTGTAACACCATTCAGCCCGGGTGCGCCAACGTGTGCTATGATCTATTTTCTCCGATCTCCCTCTTCCGCTTCTGGCTGGTGCAACTCATCACCTTGTGTCTCCCCTACATAATCTTTATCATCTACGTGGTTCATAAGGTCTCAAATGGCCTTAACGTGGACTTGAGCTCCTTAAGTCACATCAAAGCCGTGCCACTGTTCAAGATCCACCAGGAGCTGTTCAACAAGATATCTGTGAACAAGGTGCCTCTGGTGGCTGATCGAAAGTGTCCCCGGTGCTTCACAGGAGCCTACATCCTCCATCTGATGTTCAGAACGCTGTTGGAGGCAGGGTTTGGGGCAGCTCACTATTATCTGTTTGGTTTCTATATCCCTAGGAGGTTCCTGTGCCAACATCCACCGTGCACTACCCAGGTGGACTGCTACATCTCCAGGCCCACTGAGAAGACCGTGATGCTCAACTTCATGCTCGGTGTGGCTGCTCTGTCCTTTTTCCTAAATGTGCTGGATTTCATCTGCGCCATCAAGCGCTCGGTGAGACAAAAGATCAAGAGGAAGATGATGGTGGAGAAGATATATCAGGAAGAACAGTGTTTTCTTTCAGCAGGAGGAGCCTCCAGAGGAATAGACCCAAACGCCTCCCTGGCTCAGCAGGGTCTAGAGGTAGAGGCTGGTCAGACAGGGAGTTTCCGGAAGAGGAGAGGCAGCAAGGGCTCTTGTGGAGGTGCTTTAGGTCAGGAACCACCCTGTCTGGAGCGCTCCTCTCTTCCACACTCTCCAGAACTTCCATGCTGCAACACCAATGGGAACAACGGCTACACTGTTTCCCAAGAGGAGGCCCCAGAAAGGAATGGCAGCGAGGTGGCTCTCTGCCCCCCAGAGCCAATGGGGACACCCAGATCCATTCGTGTTAGCAAACGCAGTCGTCTCAAACCGCCACCTCCACCCAGACGGGACCTTAGGTCATCTCCGGGTGGGTTAGCAGGGCCCATCGGGGACATAACCACAGCAACAGCAATCTGTACGAGAAGGGTGGGTCAGTACACACTGGTTGAGCTGGGTGGCAGCACAGAGCTACAGACCAATGATGATGGGCAAGAGAAAAGATCAGAGTGGGTGTGACTTAAAGGGTTGGATTGCTTTATTTCCAGGTTATTTTGGAACACAAGTATGGGACAAATAAGTGTGGGAACAATATGAGAAACAGACAGAGAGATAGCTTACACACTGGCAACAACTGTTGGAGCTGGCTGCAGACTGTCACTTGAGGAGATTCCAAAATGGCAATGCATTCACCAGACACCTTAGACTCATTAGACTAATATTTGCTGTGATTTGATCACACCATCAGATCACGTTGCCATTGAGGAGTGCCAGATGAGTGATGCCAAGTGATGAATACAAACTTAACAAATCAAGTCAAGAATGACAGGACAGGCGCCTTAAGCGCCCTTGAAAAAAACTCAACCTTGAGAAAATCTAATAAAGTGCAGCCCACCTGTTTCTTCCCTTGTTGGCTTTACCCCCACCTTCCTGGACACACTGTCCATAAACAAAGACAGGCCTTGACCCGTCCCACATATACAACAGCCTCCCACCACAGTCACACTATATGATACCACCACGAAGTCCTTCTATTTTGTGTCTGGGTCACTGTGGTCAAAGGACATGGGTAGCCTCTAGGCCCTGTGCTTGTGTCTTTAGGTGACCTTTTGGAATAAGAGGGTCAGGCGGAAACCAAAGGCAATAATCTGGCTAAGGTGATGTTAGCAAGCTCATAGAATGGAATAGGATTCCACCGTCAGAAGTGCAGTCCCCTAAAGTCGACATAGGCTCACAAAGCAATTATGTTCCCCCATAGGGGCTCTGTATTTATGGAGACAGCTTGTCACTCTATTTCAGGGCCTCACGAAGCTTAGGAGGAATACAAGCCTTAACATACGCTGTCACTAGAAATAGAGCACAGCGGACCTCTGCAAAGGAGCAACGATGCGTGTTGCCCTTCAAGATATCTGCTGTCTGCTTGCTGTGGCTTTGGTTTCACCTTGATCAAAGCTCAGATTGATGTGAGTCAGACACCAGCTCCCACTGTGATACATTGCAATCACAGACAGTATGAATAGTGGGGCTTCTGTAATGTTTATTCCTTTGCTGAAATATTTCCAGGTTTCTACCAGCAGGTTAACCTGTTAGTTTATTTTCTGGACTAACTTTATTCAGAAGATTGTGAGGAGACTACCACAGTAAATCAGTGACATCACATTTGCATCTGCTGCTCTATGGCTGAGGGACTGGTCTCTGTGTAAACTGATAGCTCTTGATCTTCCTCCTCTTGTGGTCTCTTTGAAGTAGACAACAAAAGCTTGCAGCCTCATATCTCACCTATCTACTGAGTGCTGCACCCTGACTGTAGTAAGGGTGACCACAGGGGGTTTTCAACAGACCACAGCAGGTCTAATGGTGCCGCACCTTCTTCATACACCCAGTGTCTAGTATAAAAGCCAAAACTGGACTTACACTTACACTTGTGTTTATTGGTATTCTGTTCTGTCTGGTAGATTGTTAAACTTTATGGGATTGTTAATATAAAACGGAGTTATAAGGATATTACTTTTTAGACTTTATTATAAACTTATAATTAATATAAGTTTTATTGGCATTGTAATTCATACAAACATTGAATATTCAATGTTGTATGCTCACTTCATTCTTTTTTTATTTAAAAGCCATCAGTGCCTAATTGTTATTACAATTCATATACAAAATCAAATGCATTCATGTATTGTTTCATATGCAATTATATGTAAAGTTCATTTTCTTCATAAAGTGAAAATTCTTTGATAGTTTCTATGTGAAAATACATATGCCAGTGTTTTTCAGGCCCTGTGCAGGTTGCAGCGTGTAAAACAGAATGCAGAGAAATATAGCATGCTAGCTGTCACAGGTGTGCTGCCTGACAGAAAACAGAGCAGCAGCCAGGAGGGCAGCTGAAACATAGAGGCTGCCATGCTCATATGCAGTAGTTGTATAACCAAAGGCAAGCCAAAGCCTCCCAGAACTCTGTGTGTCTTTCCACTTGTCTTAACTGTATGCTGTATGTTATTGAAATTATAAACTCTTTAGAAGATGATGTAACTTTTCAAAGCACTTTATTGTAACTATTCTGATTTGCTCTAGTCCACTGTGCCACAGTCACTTTGCCAACACTGTAGTTTAACATCATGCTGCCCTCCAGTGATGCAAAATGTGAAATGCTGCAATATATTGAAAACAACACTTGAAATCAAATGCCCTCTGGCATTGTGATGAAAGATTCTGATATATGAATATTTGTATCTTCATACAACATTTTGATTGTGAATACTCTCTTACAATAAATCAGTTGGAGTAGAGCAAATCTGGTAAAAACACATTTTTTCCTGAATTTGATGTGCTGTGCATTATTTAAATATTATTGAAGAGCGTTTAATTTGTTGAATTTAGCAGCAGTTCCTTTTTTTTTGTCTATTTTAGGCAATCCTGATTAATAGTAACCTGTTAGCCACAATGGTAAATTTGAAACTTCTTGAGAGCCACGGCACTCAGATGAAGTTCAATGACAGATAATAAACCACAGCAGGATATTATTGAGAGGTTTTGGGGTGTTTAAAATCTTTTTTTTTTATGTCAGACTGGCAGACAGGGCCATATTAACTTGCCCCAGGGCAGAAATGGATCCCAATCAAGCCCATCTGATGTCCTGTTTTGTGTTTAGTCTTTGTCTAGCTTTAAACAAGTCCTATCTAGTCATAGCCAGTTAGTCAGTTTTGGGCAAGTCAGGCAAGAATGTGGATTATTTGTTTGGTCCATTATTGTCCCATTTAGTTTTGGTATGCTGCACTCTCCGCAGTGGTCAAAGTCAGCCCTTAGCAATCCTAATAACAGTGAAAATACATATGCCAGTGTTTTTCAGACCCTGTGCAAGTTAGACCGTGTAAAACAGAATGCAGATACAAATACCATGCTCTTTGTCAAAGGTGTGCTGCTTGGCAGCAGCCAGGAGGGCAGGTGAAATATTGGGATGCTCATGCTCATATGCAGTAGATATATAACCAAATATAGCATAAGCCTCCCAGAACACTGTGTGTCTTTCCATATGTCTTAACTGTGTGCCCGCTCAATTGCTTTTGAACAGCCAAAAGAGGCAGGGCTGAGAGTTGATATTTTAATCTAATCTAGCCACTATGTTTTTTTGTCCTTTTGTGTTTTGGTCTTCATTCACTTTCTAAAATGTCAGAGACCCAAGAACTTCCCTCCAGGACCTCCTCTATTGCTGATACTGGGGAACTTGTTGAACCTTAGCATATACAACCCAATGGGGGACTTTGAGAGCAGAAGAAAACACTCAAATGGGACTCAGGCACATACATTGCTTTTAATTGTTATGCTACTGATCATCAGCCACACATACTCATACCTGGAAACTGTGTAGTTTCTATGGAGTGGCTTTTAGCATGTTGTGTTACCATGGTCCATGGCCATGGTGAGACAACCTGTTTGTAATCTTGCTACTGAGTGTAGTAGTGAGATCTAAGTTAAGTATTTGATACCATTGTTATTTTAAGTGCATAAAACTCTGGTACTTTGCTGTTCTGTTTGGAAAAAGTAATAAAAAAAACTCCTGAGCTTCTGTAAAATCTACCAACTGTCTGGTATTTATACAATGACATCAAATGCTATCTCTATGCAATTGGAAGTCATATAGCTTTAAATCACATTCCCATTTTAATTTGAACAGTCCAACATGAGATTAAAAACCATTCATTTCTAAAAAGGAAAATAAACACTATTTTCAGCATAGATTTCCCAGAATATCACCTTTATAAGTATCTGCAGCAAAAGTGTAAATGTCTCACCTTTTTCCTCCACTGTTAAACTGACCAACTTCAAAACAACAGTTTATGACTCTCTTCCCATGATTCAAAACCTGCCGCTGCCCTTTCATGAAGGCGTTTAAGTACACTGAGGTGGGTTTATTCAATGAGCCTGGATAACTTCTCATTTTTCTTTTATAGCATTATTAACATGCTATTGTGTCTTTTTTTATTCCACCAATATCAGAAATTTTAAAATCCAGATTATATGGCTTTAATCAAGAACCTTTGACCCTGGAACTTTCTGCTCCTTTTCAGTAAATGGAAAGAGAACAAAATTGACATTTCTCATTTCTTAGACTTGTAAGAAACTTGTAACTCGCCTGATCGCTGAGCAGAGACCAGAGTCCCTGGGCAGCCACGGGACTTGCTTGACTAGTATCTGAATGAACTGGACAAGGTGTGTGTCATGCAAATACAGTGTATTTAAATGTGAGATTAAAAAAAAGATAGAATCAAAAATCAAAATGGTTCCTTTTCTCCTTTCAGAGAGGCAGTGTTTAACACTCTGCCCACCAGCTTCCTCTACCTCATGACCTACCTGTGCTGTGAAAAAGTATTTGCCCCATTCCTGATTTCTTATATTTTTGCATATTTGTCACACTGTCACAAATTTTAATACCAGACAAAGATAACCCGTGCAAATACAAAATGCTGTTTTTAAAGGTTGATTTTATTTTATTAAGGGAAAAAAGCTATCCAAACCTACCTGGCCCTATGTGAAAAAGTAATTGCCCCCACCCTTGTTCAATCATGAATTAACTGTGACTAACCACATTTTTTGAAAAACTACACACCCAGCCACACCCAGGCCTGATTACTGCCAGACCTGTTGAATCAAGAAATTACTTAAATAGAACCTGTCTGACAAAATGAAGTAGGCTGAAAGATCTCAAAAAGCAACACATCATGCTAACAGCAGGTAGGTTTGGATAGCTTTTTTCCCGTAATAAAATAAAATCATCATTTAAAAACAGCATTTTGTATTTACTCGGGTTATCTTTGTCTAATATTAAACTTTGTTTGGTGATCTGAAACATTTAAGTGTGACAAATATGCAAACATATAAGAAATCAGGATGGGGGCAAATACTTTTTCACTGCACTGTATACAAGGTACTTTGTAGAACTACTGTATTGTTCTTTCTTTTTTCTTTTGACATTTCAGTTTGTTGTTCAATGGTTTTACACATTATTATTATTCTCCTACAGTCTCTCTGAGTGATGTCAGCAGGAGATAGAGTGGGTGATAGAAAAGGAGATTTGAAGGAGAATTGAAAAAAATAATTAATGAAAAGGAAGGAAGAGGATTTGGAAACCAATTGGTTATTCACTAACGGATCACTTTCATGGCAGAAACGTATTGTTCCTTTATTAAAGAATTAGATATATCGATAGTTTATCCATGAGGAAAATACATTAAAACCATATTACATCAAAACAGCCCTTTTTAATTTTGTTCTCCCCAGGAAACATTGATCATCCAAAACTTGAACTCAGTGCTGAATGAGGAAGGACCGTGGAAATTCCCTCATAAAGTCAACCCTGAAAACCTCCTGTTTGTTAAGCCAGAGTCCTTCGTGCCTTTCTCTGCTAGTATGAGAGCCCAAACCCCAGTGTTCTACGTCTTTTACCTTCTATTTTAAGAGATGTACATTGAAAATGTGATTGAAAATGTCTAATGTCTCAGGTCCTCATATGTGTCTTGGAGAGGGTGTAAGGGAGAAAATCTCAAAGATGGGCCAGATGTTTCTTGGTTCCTCACCAAACACTGTTAAAAAGCTCATACACTAACAAAGAAATCAACTGAGTCCAAAGGAGTTCAAAGGTGAATAAGGTTTACTGAAGAATCAACAGGTACAGTACAGAGATCTTTCCTTTTATACACTTCTGTCCACCCTCCTTTCTTTGGAGCCTAACGCAGGTCACTTCCTTGTGACCTTGAGTATGCTGGCCTGCTTGTTTTCTTCTTCAAACCTGACACCATTAGTTTTTCTTTTTATCCTGTTTGCTTCTGGACTGAAAACAATCATGTCTTTTTCCAGGTGTTTTCCATCCCCATGCCCTTGAGCCAATATCTAATCGTGTCAGCCCACACCTGCCATGAAAGGTCTGCTTCATGTCTTGATTATCTGCAAGGACGAGGCTATGTCCCTGAAATGTAATAATAAATCAATGATTTTTCGTATGGAGCTCTTCCTCATCATGGTGACCCTGTTGAGGAAGTTACACCTCTCTCTTTGGGGTCACTCTGTCACCTAAACCTTACCGTATGAAGGTCCAACTCAGGGCCACGAAGCAGAACTTAAAGAATCTGATAGTTTTGTGTCATTGCTTATCACTGATCACACCATCTTCATTAGTTCTATATGCCTTTCACCTTATATGGACAAGAGATTTTTCAATCCTGTTAGAAAAAATGTACATAATTTAGAGCTGGGAGAGAAAAGAAAATATCTAGTGAATGGCTCCCTCAAGTGGACAGAATTGGGTATTGTATTTAATATTTTTTTGTTTCTGAACATAAGGCTGCTGCTTCATGGGGAAAATATAATTGTATTAAGTTAAGTAAATTTATTTTGGTCACTTTGTTTTATCAGCTTGTCTTGATGAATGTATGTAATGTGGAGTATAAACCATAATTTAGATGAAATATATACTGTAGCTCGATCACCTTGTGCAGAGCAAACAAATGTTGATAACTTTTGTCTGAAGATCATTTTCAAACCACAAGGAACTAACTAATGATCACTGACATGAGTGAGCTCAATTGTCAATTGTTCTAGATTAATAATATTTACCTAAGAAATTGCAAAAGGTTTGCTTTGAATTGTGTTTGAATTTAATTTTCCTTGGCATATCGTAACATATGGCATGCTGGAACAGTTTGTATTACATCCTGTAAGTAGCACATAAACGCAGAAGTAGGATCACCCCACATTATGCTCCCATTCTATAAAGACAGCATTGCTCTCAATAACTGCTTAGCGTCTGATTGTTCTGCTCATTATTCCATGAATTATCAGACATGTGACATCACAGCCACTGTCGATGCTGAGTGTGGGCCCATTTGTTGGACTGATTGCTCACCCAACGTGACCGTACCCCGAGTGGATCTGGGAAAACCCTCTGCGCTTCAGATGAAAGGTTTCCTTTTGTGTACATGTCAGTCAGTCAGTGAAGGACTGAAGGAACACAGTGTTCTGCCGCTGTGTGTGTGTGTGTGTGTGTGTGGAGGTTGGGGGAGGGGGGTCCTTGGATTGGAAGAGGCAGCAGGGGTGCACTGTAAGGACTACTAAACCACAGAGGTATTGTTACTGTGCCAATGGGGAGCCAGGCCATTCATGCTGATATCTTTGTTAGGCTCAAAGTGTTAAAATGAAGCGTTTCTTGGTTAAAAACTGCACAACTGACCCAACATAATTTTTTTCATTTGATGCTATACTTGACTATTTGACCTCAACCATCTTCCTAAACTTGTCTTTTTGTAAATGTGTAAACCAAACTGCAGCAGCTTCAATGACGTCCAAGTCCCTTAGAAACTATAACCATGAAGCCTGAACACCGAAACCCCTCTATCTTCCAACATCTGCTGTCTCAAATAGCCAGCTGGGAATAACGTGCCTGAGCTGGAGGCCAGGAGCTTCAACGTTAATCTAAATGGGTCGCAGAAACCCGAGGTCACTGTTATGCTTTATGCATGGAAGAATACACCCATGGAAACTGGGGGTTTTAGTGATATTGTTCATTTTCCACTGACAAAGTCTATCTGGAAAATAAAAGAGATGTCATAGAAACTGTTGTCTTATTTAGGAGCATGTGTACGGTCAACTTAATGTCATTGTTAAGTCATGTTTTTGTAACCCTTGTATCTCCTCTTGTGCTTAACCCCCCCCCCCCAACTTTCTCCCAGGTGTATCATGAGGATCAATAGTATTAAAAAGCATGACCTGTCCATCACCCCGCTGTACTCTCCTCTGTCTGCCTCTCATCAAACGCCGCCATTAATATTTGATAGGCGATCGTGTCAGAATGCTCCTCCCGGCCCCTCAAATGAGGCTTTAACACCTGTATACAGAGAGACAATTCAATCAGACCGTCTCCCGGATTCATGCAAGGGTTGATGGATTTATTTGTTCCGGGATGTGTTGACGTTGGTTACTGCACCAGCGCAGCCCAGTGATACGGCCACAAGTGGCATTCAGGACAAGATTAGACAAGATCAGGTAACTGGCCCGTCTATAAAATGCTTCCTAATAAAAATAAACCACAGACTCAGAGTTGACCTGGACTATTACCACACTGAGAGCCCTGCCCTGTCTGTGTGAAGGCCCTCTTAAACACTTGTACTTTTTCTGTAAAGTGCACCCAAATTGGGGTCTGTGACCTCAGCGGAGGAGGAGGAGGAGGAGGAGTTACCTGTTAATTACAATGTGTGCGGCCAACACCAAGCCAGGACATGCTGCTTTGAGTGCCTGGAAAGTCCTTTGTATGGGAAGATGGGTCGGGGTTGTAGTGTGTGTGTGTGTGTTTAGCTGTGAATGTCGAATAAATGGTCTTGAGAATGGTCTTAAACTTTGACTTGTGTGTCATAAAATTCTCATAAAAAAGTTAGACTATAAACAAGCTAAAATTTACTTTTAGTGAAGTTAAAGTGTGATTCTTCTCAGGAGTGTTGTACAATGAGGAAAAAACTATTTCGACCCTAAATGAACTGAATCAGCCAGTAGTTTCGATCACAGTATATTTCTCTACCATTAAGATGAAGATATCAACATATACCATTGGGATGTTATTCAGAAAAAGGATTACGTTTGTTAGATAATTTGTTGCTGATACTTATTTACGGAGGCCCTATAATTCTTTTTCGATGTGAATGACATAGTTCAAGTTCAGTTAATTCTGTTTTTCCAAATAAGAGACCCAATAATAAACCTGTGTTCCTAATCAATTTCATCTACTAATTATTTTTCTAATTTCGTTTTTTCTGTGAAATGTAAAAAAGAATTTGAAAAAATGTCCGTTACAACTTCCCACAACCACGCCAACAAAAGCAGCGTTGCTCACATCTGAGTCTGAAACAAGAGAATATTTGTCTATGTTTAGTACTATTTTTACTTGAGCAAAGGCTGAAATTATTAATCAGTTATCAAAAGAGTTGCCGGAAATTTTACTGACAAATGACAAATCAATGAATTAATTAATCAATTAAAGCCCTAAAAAGCACACATTCGCTCTTAAAAGTTGACTGTTGAGTTTATATATTTAGAACTTTTATTTGCCATCTCTATGTTTGTTATTCACTGTCTTGTCTCTCTTTCAAACTGTGGACATTTGAATGTTTCAATGCCAAATCCATCATTTAATTTCATATGAGTAGGTAAATAGTTTGTTACTTATTCTTGATTCTAAGACTGAAATTAAAATCACATCATTCTTCAAATGTTGACATTTCAGTGCTCTAAGCAGAAGCGTGGCGGCATGTGGAGGCGTGCAGTGCTGCTTCTACCAGTAGGTGGGGCTGCACATCAATGTCACTGCTGACAGTCCGGGCCTGGCAGTCCGGGCCTGGAGCTGCACACTGACTGACTGGCTGAGGTTTTTGAGGTAAATACCAGAAAAACAAACTGCAAGACTGAAAGCTACCGTGACTGTTTGATGGAAACATAACAGCAAGGGACTCAGAGCATGAACTCAACTCGCTAACTAAACAATAACTTGGTTAAAACTCCCAATCTTGACCTTTGGGAACTTTACACAAACACTAAAACTAATCAGAACTACTGATGAGCTGCCTGTCTTTTTAAGAAAAGTAAATTTTTGTTGCGACGTCCGTCTTCACTGCCTGGTGTCTTCACTGACAGCAGAGATGCAAGATTTGTGTGTCCGATTTACACTCCCAACAGATGCATGTCTGCAGTAGGACTGCACTGAAAAGAAGCTTTTGGGGTTTACCGTCAGAGTGTAAAGGAATAAAGCAGGAACAAAGCAGTCACTACAAAGCCCACTGTCACCATTGACCAAGCAAATCAAAAGCATTTCTACGCTGGGTTAGTGTATCATCTTATGCCAGCGCATTGGGTTAATTGGGACCAAACCAGATACATTTGTAGCAGAAAATGCCTCGATTAGGGGGCCCTAAAATGTGAGATCATGTGAACAGACCACCTGTGGGGCTTTCATTGCTATTTCAATATCATTCATGTCAAGGCCCCTGCACTCGCTGACACAGCTTGGGCCGAGGGAGAAGATGTTTCAATTCAGGCTCTGCGAGAAAAAAAAACAAAAACCAAACACAAGACGCAGGGGGGCTCTGGCAGGTTTCAGCTTGGACAAACCCCAGAAAAAGCGAGGGGTTTCAAAATGCTCTTTCAATTGTGGGACATCCATCAAAGCATCCAAATAGGGACGTTTAGGGGGAACCTTGGCACATCAGACAGACACTCCTAATACACACCACCTTTTATTCTAAGGCTGCTAAAAAGAAAGATCAAAGTTTCTGCAGATGAAAAGGGTCTGTTCCCTGCATTTATACCCCCATTCACTCACTCCCTCTTTTACTAAATTAAGAAAGCGGCTTCGGCAGGCATGTGAAGAGGGACTTTTAACAATTATGGAGATGCTCCAACTCAACCCCTGCCTCTAATTACCGGTCTCTGATGGTTAAATGGGCTTCCTTTTTAGCTGGAGCTCTCAAAAGCAGCTACGTCTGCTTGCTGCCATCCTCAACGTGGTGACCACAAGGAGCCCAAAAACACACCAGCTTCCCTTTTGCACGGGAAACACTGCAAAAGTTACACAGACGTTGAGATTTATCAAATGTTTTATTGTCAAAATAAAGGTCATATTTGCTTTCTCACCAAAAAGATACATCTACACTTTGTACAAATTTACAATAGCTTATAAAGTTTTCTTTTATACACAATGTACACGTTTATTTTACATAACTTTTATATAAATACATTTGAAAATTACAAAATGAACGACCCGTAAAATACCTGGGCACTATTAAGGCTTAATTTAAACCATCTTTGAAGTGATTAGATTATACAATGTTATCTGGCACTATGCAGATAAAAATGGCAATAAAACCCCAAATGCTCTTTGTATGAAGCTAGTTAGGAACAAAAGTGTCTCTCTGCCTACAAGTAATGCCCAGTTTGCTTAAAAGCCCCAGTCTATACCTCTAGTACATAAAAACAGGAAAGAAGTATCCTGTGTGAATGTTGCAACCAGCTCCCCCCTTACAGAGGTGTGTGTGGATGTTTGGGAGAATGAGTGGGGGGGCACCTCAGCAGCAGTAGTTCATTACTATGCAAATTGCTTAAGACAGGGAGTGATGGGTTATCTCCCAAACAATTAGCAGTCCCATAAGCTGCTTTTTTCCCCTCATTCAAACCTGGGACAATGGCATCTGCTTGGGGCAGGACACGGAGCTGGCCGTGCCTGACCTCCACGTCAGTCCCGTGCTCACGTCGCTGTACATGGAGCCGCTCGTGCCTTTGCTGCCCCAGCAGCACCTGGTACAGAAAGTCCTCCAGGAGTCCAAAGTTTTCCCGGACCAGATCCACACTCCGGACGTGATGCCCACCAGAAGGCACATAAAGTACTTTAACATAAAAACTGCATAGTCCGGGCTCCTGCGGTCCCTCTCTAGTAAACAGTTGGAGCAGTTGTGTGTGATCTCCCAGCTCTGCCTGTTGTGCTGCTCATAAAAGTAACATGCGACTATGATAGTGGCTGGCACCGTGTAGAGCACCGTGAAGATGCCTATTCTGATCATCAGCTTCTCCAGTTTATCAGTTTTCGTGCCCCCTTGTTTGATGACGCTGCGGATCCTGAACAGGGACACAAATCCGGCCAGAAGGAACATAGTGCCTATAAATAAATAAATCACCAGGGGGGCGAGAACGAAGCCCCGCAGGTTGTCCAAGTTCTGGTTCCCCACGTAGCAGATGCCAGCCACCGAGTCCCCGTCAACGGAGCTCAGCGCCAGGACCGCGATGGACTTCATGCTGGGGATGAGCCAGGCGGCCAGGTGGAAGTACTGGGAGTAGCTGGCGATCGCCTCGTTGCCCCACTTCATCCCGGCTGCGAGGAACCAGGTCAGGGAGAGGATGACCCACCAGATGGAGCTGGCCATGCCGAAAAAGTAAATAAGGAGGAAGACCACGGTGCAGAGCGCGGGGCCGGTGGTCTCGTAGTGAATGTGCTCCAGGTCGAACTCCCGGTTGCACGCCACTTTCTCGTGCCCCGCGATCAGTCTGACAATGTAGCCGATGGACACAAACATGTAGCACGCCGAGAGGAAGATGATGGGCCTCTCCGGATACTTGAACCGCTCCATGTCGATGAGGAAAGTGGCGACGGTGGCAAAAGTTGACACGAAGCACAACACGGACCAAAGTCCAATCCAGAAGGCGGTGAATGCTCTCTCGTCGTGCGTAAAATAGGGGTTGTGGCACGGCATGGCGCAGTTGGTGATCTGACCCGTTTTGACTCGATTGTAAAGCGGGTGACGGTCCGTGTTCACCGGCACCATGGGCTCTAAACACTTGCACCCCGGCTCACAGGGGGCGGCAGGCGGCTTGTACTTCCCAGGCGCGCCGGGCCGGCCGGGCTTAGTTTTAGGTGGATTGTAACCCTTGCCGGGATTGTTGGTGGGTTTGGAGAGGACAGGGGAGACCGTGGTGGAGTCGGTTCTGTTGTAGTCCATGCACAGAGTGTCGGGGTTGCCTTGCACCGGCAGCAGGTCACACTTCATCCTGTCCGGCCAGGGGAAGCCGTACTGCCTCATGAGGGGCGCGCAGCCGGCCCGGGCTCTCTCACACACGCTCCGGCACGGCGGGAGAGGTTTTTTATAGTCCTCCAGGCAGATCGGGGTGTACATGCTGCACAAGAAGAACTTCAAGTCCGGAGAACACTGGATCTCAACCAGAGGCCAGAACTGGTGCACCTCCAGTCCAGCCTCGTCCTGCGTGTCGTGGTTGAACTGGTTAGGCATGTAGGTGTAGTTATAGCCGATGCCCTTACACAGGGGTACGGCTATCTCCTGGCAGGTGATCTCCTTGGCCGTGGTGCAGCTGGATCGGGGCAGGAGAGCGAGTGAGAGTAGCAGGTAAATCCCAAACAGGTCCATCCCTCCGGCGCGTCGTGTCCCCCTCTTCTGCTCTGATACCACCAGCAAGAAATCCTCTCAGCCTCTGCTTCTGCGTCTGGTCCGGTTAGATGTTGCGCAGCGAGCCCATCTCGCTTCTCTCGGGGTCTTCCACGGAGTTGCAAGCAATGTGCAAGCCGTGTTTACTTTCAGCCGAGGAGGAGGAGGAGAGAAAACAGCCTTCAGGGCGGCGGGCAGCAGTCAAGATGGCTGAGAGGAGAATCCACCTTCTTCTGGAAACAGCTTTCAGTATCCTCACACAGTCCGGTGCTCCCAAACTCACGCGCTGCTGTCCGATCGCTACAAACGGGGGAAATGTGGGCCTTGTTTCTTTCTCCAAAAATACACAGCGACTACATTCAGTCGGCTCGTCCCACCTTAACCCCGGTTCCCATACAAATCAACGGCTGGGAGACGAAGCGGTGCCGATATATACAGGAGCCTGGCAGGCTACACCCCCCGCAGCCGCTCCTCCAATCACAGAGCGACATGGGCGGTGTTTTCCGCCAGTCAATCAAGTTTTTCACCTAAAGATGTTTTGTTACAGATTGTGATGATACTAGTTGTGCCAGTATCTGTGGCACCGGGATGCAGGGTGCTGATGTGGGAGATATGTTGGAGCATAATGTGACCTCCAGCTGATGATGACCGGAAATCAAACTACCACATACTGAGACAAAATATTATATTATTATCATAATATACTATTATGCATTTTTAAAACCCAGAGCCATGGCTGGTCTAAAATAATAATGAATAACCCCGTAATGGCCTATTTCAAATAGTTAAACTATATAATAATGATAATAATGTTTACAATTATAAAGTCCTTATAAAGGAATAATAACCTACTCTTTTCAAAATCTCGCTCAGTGGTTAAACGTTTTACACACCACTTTGGATATAGTGTCACAACAGTGAAAATATGAACACCGGGAAGAGCAAGGGATGTGTCTAGCTTTGTTTCTGTGCGTGTGTGTGTGTGTGTGTGTGTGAGAGAGAGAGAGGCCAGTTTGGTAAATTGGCTAATTTGCGCATGATAAGACTACCCAGGGAGCTGTCTGTCCTTGTGAAATAGCTGTTTTATTTTTTAAATGAGGTGCTAATGTTTCGTTTAACGCTTGCATAGAGCTCCGCGGGAGGCGTAATTGCGCGAGGCAAGGACCAAACAGCACAGCACACGGAGACAGCGGCACAGCACTCATATCAGCTTTTACATGTTTACAGAGTGTGTCTGGGGATCTCGGTTGTTGACAGTAATCTTATTGTAGTAAATGTGTTTTTTATGTCTGATAGTTTCCTATAACTTCGTATACTGTATGTGTGCCTTTGTTAACACTATTCCATTCTTATCTCCTGTGCTATAGTACTTCAGGTGCTTAAAATGACTGTGTGGCCCTCAGCATTACATTTAAACAGACATGATGATACTTAATGGATGTGTGTATACTCCTGCAGTGGTGGAAAGTAACTAAGTACATTTACTCAAGTACTGTACTTAAGTGCACTTGTTCTTGACTTGAATTTTTCACTTTTCTGGTACTCTATATACATATTATACTTTTGACTCTACTATATTTATCTAACAGCTGTAGTTACTTTACAGATTCAATTTCACATGAAAAAACATGATGAGCTCCTACAGTATTGACGCATTGCTACATGTTAAACTGCCCACAAGTATGTAATATAGGCTAGTTACACTTAAATTCACCTCCACCAGATATGGAATTTAAATATATCATATTACATATTCATTCATCAGTAATGAACATCTAATAATAAAATATACATGAAAATATAATTAAATAATGAGCCCCTTTTCTGTGCATACTTTAAGTACATGTCTCAGACACGTCCCTCCTTTTACTCAAGTAAGATTGTGCAGGAGTTTTACTTGTATTGGAGTATTTTTGTAGTGTGGTGTTGCTAATTTTACTTTAGTTAATGATGTAAATACTTCTTCCACCTCTCGATATGTTTGTAGTGTCCCTCTAAAATATGTTACACAAATGCTAAAGTACTTTGAGCACAACTTATAACTTTTGGAATTTGCTGCAAAGGCTAAAATCTTTTTCAAAAATCTTCTAAAAACAGTCTTGAAATATTGCACATATGATAATAATTAACTGTATACTGGTATATTGCACATAATAATCTTTGTATAAAAAGTTATTTTTAAAGGACTAAAACACTCAATAAACTAATTAAAGATGTGTAATTGTGATAATGATAATAGGAGCTGTTGAAGGATACAAAATCATAGAGCTTCTGGTGAAATGACGTCAACCATGTGATCAGCACATCTGCTCGAAACTCAATATTCATTTCACCAACAAGAGGGATGTGTTTTTGAATAGACATTTTGTCACACTCTTGCACACTCACGCACACAGTTCCTGCAGAGTTTGGGTGCTAGGAGGGTAATGTGTGGTCTTAAGAGTGTTAAAAAAAGCATCTTCCTCCTGGTTTCCAAACCATGCATAATGCAACATTGTGCGCAGGGGCCCGCCGGGGTGTAGCGGTGCTGGAGTTTAAGTTTAGTGGTATTGTGTTTGGAGTAGAGCCAGGTCTTTAACATGTGAGGCAGATTTTTTACAGCCTCGACCCACTGAACGGATAAATTACCCAGAGTGAGCCGAGCATCAGGAGAACACAGGTTGATTAAGTGACTCGCCGATGTGAGATAACAAGGAAGGAGCTCTGTTAAGGGCTGTTTGCTTTTGATTAGGAAACAAGAGTTTGGCTAGCCAGTGGCGTGGAGTTGTGTGAGTGTATGTTTGTGCAGACGATGGCTGGTGTGATGTTTCTCAATAATAAACCACCAGGATTTGTGACGTGTGAAAAAAGACACACAATAAAAAAGGGAGTGAGGGTAAGTTGCTGGTCACAGTGTGGGAGAGTGATGGAGGAAGCAGAGGGAGGATAGGCGAGGGCAAGTGAGGGTGTCCAGTCTATTCTGTGCAGAGATAATGATTTACTCGGAGGAAATCCACTCATCTCCTGTTTGCAACGCCGAGCGGCATGCTGTGAGAATATATCTCCCCGGACCAAAGCCTTAAAGAAACTCTCTGTGACCAATGAATAAAACCCAGAATGGCATCAAGATCCAAAGTTAATGTGTTCAGTTTAAAGCCCCATTCGGTCTGTCAGAATCAAGTGCTGCCACTGAAGAAAGGAAGCCCATCAAGTGTGACTGCTTGCCAGATCCTGGACTTACCTCTGAGATGGTGAGACGGAGATATGCTAATACAACTTTATCTTGTAAAGGAAACCTTCAAGGAGATTTAGCCAATCTGCTGGACACAATTCCAAGAGCCTCGGTGGCATTTAGCGGGCTCACGCTAACCCTGGGCTGCTTGTTAAGACTTCATTAGCTGTGTTTGCTCTGGCCTCTTCTCTCCAAAGGAGGTGGAGGAGGGCTCCCCAGGCTCCAGCCTCAGCCCTACTATAGACACTCCATATGGGGTTTGTTTGCTCATGGCTGGCCTGGTAATCACTTTCAGGTGGAGCTGGAGGAGACAGAGCAAGGCTGAAGGGATTTTGGGGTGAGCTCGAGAGCTGGAACACCCCCCTATAGCCCCAGCCCCCGCCAGGCAACCTCATTTTCCACCAGGGTACTCCTGAGGTGACAAAGCATGGAGCGTGTACCCTGTGAATTAGCTCACCTAGGTCCCATTATCTTAACAAACACTGTCAGCCCCTCCAATCAGCCTACTGCTGGGAGGACAGACGGCCCCTTTAAATCCTTCCTTACAGCCACTGCCCCTCTCTGTGCGACCAGGAAGAACGTGTGTGTGTCTGTGTGTGTATGTTTGCATGTAGAGTAAAAACTATAAACCAATTGAGAGAATCAAGTGAAGCAGCACAAGGCAGCTTTCATGATAACAAGAGGTAGGTGCTTGAGAATCAGGACTTTACTACCCAGAGGTCATAGGACATGACATCAGCAAACTGCACACATTGCACTCATGTTTACATGCCCTACCAGTCAGTAATGCTTCATACTAAAAAACACAAAAGGGATAGAGTGAAAAGTATCCACAGCTGACACCAGAATTCATTTGGGCAAGTAGAAAAATAATCTTCAAAATCTAAAACTGTTTATGAAAGGTGTATAACTTGCATCTTGTGGCTTCTGGAAATAGTTAATAAATAATTTACTGGTAGTCTAATAAATCATTAATAAGCCACTAATAACAACAACAATTGTTGGGTTGCCAGGTTGTGAACAATTCCTGTGAGAGTTTGGGCTGTGTGACCACTCCATGCATTATATCCATATTAATGTCTAACATTAACAATCATTTTACTATTTTTCAGGGAAAAAGAATGAAGGATAAAATGTTCAGAAAATTATCATTTATAAAATGTAGGGGTGTTACGATAAATGATGGATCGGAACGTACCTCGATTTTGTTCTTACAAATTGTATGTTTTTGGTACAGTGGGGGAATGACACAAAACATAAATGCTTCTTTTTTCCCAATTTGTTATTTACAATGGTTTATTGAACAAACTATGGCTCTGCCTTTCATAAATAAAAAAAAGTCTGTCAATACTGCTGTAACCAGCTGCAATATACTAATAAAAAGTTACATTTACTTAAAAGTAAATCAAAATAAGTATTCTTTCAAATAAAACACTAAGCTAAAATACAGCACATGTAGTGGTTAAAACAATGCTGTTTGGTACACGTGTGCCAAGCTGAAAGACCCATACATGTAACGTTTTACCCCTAATAACATGCGTCGTCACAAAGCTGGCAACATGACTGTTTCAAATAGAAAGGTTAAACACTCACCAAAGGGATTTTTCACATTCTGGCAACCCAAAATATATTATTGATAGTGAACTGATCTATAAAGCATTAGTAAAGGATTTATTAACCAATAATATAGAAATGAGTTACAATAAATCCTTAATAAAGGCTGCCATATTAAAAACCAGTACCCAAACGTCCATTCACCTCAAATGTATTGGATGGCGGCAGAAATCTCACATGGATGATATCTCCAAACCTGGAACCTTGGAAAAACTAAAGTATCTGCATTCCTATATACCACTAAATGTAAGCAATGACATATAGGATATATGCTAATTACATATATCTTTTGTTTTATTTGTTTGGATTGAACCAACCCTTTAGTGCTGATGAAAAAAACACTTAATTGTTCATGTAAATACAATGCTTAGTGCAGCTTTAATCCTGTGAGAATATTTAGTTTAAAACTAGCCACTGTTGTTTTTACATAAACAGTGAAACTGAATATAGGTTGCTAAGCAGCAATGTTACATAATGTCATGAACATCTGTAGGGTGGGTTACATCAAAGATGTTGAGAAAAGCAGATCCACTTTTTCACTTACTCAAATAATTAAATAACAACATAGCCTCCATGAGGCGAATATGTACCATTGTATGCAGCCAAAGAACTAACTGTTGTTGGCTGCCGTCCCAGGAGCCAACTGTGTGGGTGTGTGTGTGTGTGTGTTTGTGTGTGTTCTTGTGTGATTGTTTGGAGTTTTCAGCCATTGGATGTCACAAGAATCTGGCCAGCCAGCAGAGGTCTGCTTTTGGCTTCTATGACGCCTGCTACTTGACACTCCCATCAGATTTATCTCCCCTCTTGTAAAACAGCATTCAGCTTGTTCTCTCCGTCCAGAAAGGTAAGCGAGCCCACAGAGATTTCTCCTACTCAGGAAACACGCGCACACACACACACACACACACACACACACAAACACACCCACACACTATCCCACATAATAGTGAGACCTGATTTTTTTAACCCCTGCATGTAACCGGAGACGAGGCCTGCGTGCCTGGAACGAAGCACGGATGGCACTTAAGCAGGTAGACTTGCCATCTAGTTCCAACACATGGGGTGGAACACTTGTCTTTGGATCCTGAAGGTGGTAATTTCATCTTCGTGCTCTGCTGCCTGTCGTTGTTGTAGCACACAGCAGTAAGAAACTGTGGAAAAGGTTGACCCGGTCGTTGATTCTGATCAGACTCTAGCTCAGGGTCACAGGAGTCACAAGGTGTCTGTATTCATTTCTACAGGGAGGGAAGAGAAAGCGAATCCTGCTAATTAACTCATCTCATTACTATTCATGAAGTCTTTGAATACATCCTGTTCCACCTCTACCTGTTCTCCTTTAACCTAATGTCTCTTCATGTCTACTGCTGTGAGCTAAAATCCCTTGTTTAGATCTGGCATTGTCAGCTAGGACTCTTGGGATGTCTGTACCATTCTATCACATAGTAATACTGCTTTTTAGACACTGCGATGGAAGAATTGGTATGCAGCTTTCCTGAACTTATAATCTACAGGTTTTACAGACATCTGACATTTTTTATTGGGAGATTTTGTTCTAGTCTGGTGCAAGCTCTAGTGTAATTCTGAGCAGTGTCTCTATCGTTGATTCACAAGGAGCTGGCATTGCTCTGAATCAAATATTGGGGTTGTTGTGCATTTCATCCATAATGGAGTTGAGGATGCCAGTATGTAGGGTTTGGTATAGAACCCCTCTGTGTCTTCCAATACCTCTATAAATTGAAGTCAAGTTTGAAAATGGGATCATATCGTAAAAAGATCTCACTATATAAACAAAACCACAACATATCAGTTCAGTAGGTAACAGACGTGTAATGTAAAACATTTTTTATCCCTGGTTTTTATTTTATTACTATTTCTGTAGCACGCCCACACACTAAATCAGCAGCTACACTTAGTCTCACGCAAACAAACCGCTGTTAGCGGTTAGTGTGGTTAGCTGTTAGCAGTTAGCTACTATAACTTGTGATGCTGACAAAAGGTATTGGTTTCACAAGATATGTGTAAGGCTAGTCTATTAGAGGTAAGCAAACCGTAATTTTGGTCTTGGGCCAGTCTAAATTTACTTAGATTAAATTGTGTTTTCATTGTAACAATCAGTCTGTGGTTTTCAGTCTGTTAACAATGTTGTAGAGCAAGCAATGAGATGATATTTTTTTTGGTATTTTTAGAGACAGTTGCAGTGTTTTAATTAACTCACTCATCACTAAATTCATCAAGTAAAATATCCATATGAATGTTAAAAGTTTACAAATGGTATGAAGTATCTGGAGGAGTGAATGGAGTTTAGCAGTTTGAAGCTGTAGCTCATTTGGTCCTGAGTGTCAAACAGCTTGTGACATTTTGGGAAATACACTTATTCGCTCTGTAGTCAGTTGAGAAGATTGATACCACTCTCATGTCTGTCGGTTAAAAATAAAGCTACAGCCAGCCAGCAGTTAGGTTAGCTTAGCATCAAGCCTGGAAGCAGGGGGGAACGGCTAGCCTGCCTCTGACCACAGGTTTTACAGGGTACAAAACAGACCTATAAAATCACAAATTGCCATTCCTGCAATTGTGTTTTTGTATGGATAAATAAGATATATTGTATAGCTTACCCTGTGAAACCATCAGATGTCTGTACCTTTGACCAGATCCAGGCTAGCTGTTTCCCTCTGCCTCTAATCTATGGTGATCGGCTACTCTATCTGGCTTTAAATTTAATGGACAATTATTAGAGTGGGATTGATCTTCTAATCTCACTTTTGACAAGAAAGTTAAACGGTGTATTTCTCAAACTTTCAAACTATTCATTTAATTAGTCCAAAATTAATGTTAAATGAGTCCTAAATAATCTAACATTGTCAGAACATCTTTGTGCTATAGGTAAACTTAAAAGCAGCCATAGAACATGACCCCAGAGACTCTGGTAGTGGGAGTGGAAGCGTGTACTGTATAGGCTATCCTTCATATTTTCCTTCCTCACTCATCCTCTCTTTAGCACCAGCTCCCTCCCTACCGCCCTCTGTCTCCGTGTGTGGCGTACTGTGAAACAGATGGCAAGGGCAAGGATGACCGCCAGACAGAAGGAGGAAGAGAGCGAGAGGCAGAGAACGACAAGTTAGAGAAGTGGGAAACCATTTCCAGAGGGTGAGAGACAGAAAAGCAGAGAGGTAGCAGATGTGTTAAACACAAACGACCTTGTGGAGTTTGCGTCTCGTACTTGGCGGGCTCCGATCAAACCTCCTGATCGCTCTCACTGTGCACATCAGAGGCTGAGCGACGTCCCTGGTGGACTACCCTGGGCATCTTATACGGCTCATTAGCAGGCAGATTAAGACATGTTTATTTATGTAAACACAGCCATTATTTACAGTATTAATCTTGCCTTCACACTGGGTTTACATAGACTACTGTCTGACAGACTTGATTTGGGGAGTAGTTGCAGGCATACAGAACTTCATTTGAAGCTCTTTGGCAAACATCTGTGACGAGATGGATGCATAAGGAGACTCTTAGGTGGGTGGTGTTTGTGTATATGTGTGCGTGTGTGTGTGTAAGGGAAAACTCAAGCTCCCCAAGGCCAGATAGTGGGACACAGACACTGGGCCAGGCATTGTCTTACACTGTAATGTCATGTGTGCACTGACTATTAGAGACAAGTCAGAATCAATAAGAAAAGAGTGGAGGTGTCTGGGCTCAAACATTTTTTTTGGTGCACTATATGAAGAAATGTAGCAAACATGTCAAGAAAAATAGAATGAATTTGGACTATAAACTCTGGAGGTCAAATTAACACCTGCACGTCTATGCTGATGCTTGTGTTATTTGTAGCAGATAGGTGTCTTCTCTGAACGGCCTTAATTTAAGAATAGAGCCACTGGAGTCTTGGTAGTCCTTCCAGGCAAAAATAAATATCATGTCTGTGTAGCACATAGATAACTTCATCCTCTAAATGTAGGTGGACACATACGCGATGGATCCATTTGCCAATGTCTTTATTATTATTAGTTAACAGAGGCTGCAGAAGCGATTGCCATTTTCTGTTGCTATATGGTCATACATGTAGCTAGGTATATTAGCTATGTAGGAAGATGATGTTCTTAATCTCACCAGTTTAACTAAACTGACTGGTCAATTGTTTCTCTAACAGAAGGGAACAGCTTTCAGTGGGTGCAAAACCAAAGGTGTGGACAGCAACTCAGAGGTCTGGAGACTATGAGACGCTAAAGAGTCAAAGAAAAGGCAGCTCTATACCACCAAACGGTGTAATATAGAGTTGTTTGCGATGTAGTTTCTTGATTCCTATATTATGATCACCTTCATCCTCTATGTTCTTGTTCTTCTGGCATTTTGATTACTTCCCTCCACAGGGAATGCACGCACACAATTAAAATTGTGTTGTTTCTATCTGATTTAACGGTTGTACCTTTCCACTCATGATCTAACCTGCGCAATGTGCAACAACACCGAGAGATAAAAGCTTACTCCTGACACGCTCTCCCACCTCTAACACTATGGGGCCTCCACTCCAGCAAATGTTAATTGGATCAATTGAAATAATCTTGTTGCTGAAATGAGGTTAGCAGGCTTCACTGAGCTCCTTTTGAGGGAACTTTGTTTTAGTTTCACTGATTGCATCAGGCAGGTAAGGCGCAGAGAAATAATGCCTCGACTCTCCAGCTGGTGATGTTATCTCCCCTTATATAGACTGAGGACGTCTTTATCAGCCAATGACACCATTAAGATTGGCATCTCCAGACAATGCAAGCGTGTTTAGTTGGCAGCTACACTAATTGTGCAATCAGGGAGGATAAACATGGGGGCTTTTACACTTATTATGGTATTGCCTCACAGCTTGGTTTGTGTGTTTCTGCTATATTAGCTAATGACTACGTGTTGTTTATCTGTGTCATTTCTTGTGAGTCTTATATTTGACACACAACCATTGCCAAAGTCAACATGGCGTGATCTGATATTGCCATAGGACTAAGCATATATGGAAAAAGTCTGGTACAACACTTCAGATGTGTGTTAAGGGGCAATTTAAGGCCGTGTAGTCAACCTTGATGCAAAATTACAGCTGCATGAAAACTTTAATAGATTCCGTCTGCAAATTGCAAAAGGAAAATGTGAGAAAGTAGCTTTTTAACGTGCCATGAAAGACATATAAAGGTGAATGGAGCAGCAGAGGTTGAGGAGAGGGGGCACTGAAGTGGAAGGGAGAGCCTCCCCTGAGCTATGCTGTATGATGTCTGATTGACAGGCTACACTCTAAGCTCACCTGAGCCTCTGACCTCTCTTTTTTTATTTCTCTGTCCCTCTTCTCCCTCCTTCTCTTCTTTTTCTCTATTTTTCTGAGAGGGTCGAAACTTGAGGAGGGCCATGTCCAGGGTGGAATGGCTTCAGGCTGCGACCTGCTAAGGAGGGGGGTCACTAGGAAACAAAGGCCATTCAGGTAAACCTCTCTGGGCTGGCCTGAGACAGACAGGCTCCCAGTGCAGATAACACTGTGGCTAATGTACTAGCATTTGCACAATCAACGCCAACAGACTCAACCACAGTGAGTGCTCAGGGTGGGTGAGGTGTGTGTGTGTGTGTGTGTGTGTGTTGTTTCAATCAGTGAAAGAAAAGGGAAAACAGACTGACAGGTGAGTCAACACAATGCTCTGTAAGCTGAACATTCCTGAAATGACTACGCCAGTGTTGAAAATATTCCGTACAAATGTAGTAATCCTCTTTATGGAGGCTAATCTTGGTCAAACCACATAAGAGGACTTGAAAAGCCCTCCCCACACTTGCTCACACCAAACTGCATTTGCAGACCACACAACTCTTTGTGAGGAATCAATATGCTTTGTGTTTGATTAGTACCTCTTCAGCAAAGTGCTGCAGACAGAATGTTGATGAGTGACTGAGACATACATGTTAATTGTGGCAGGAAAATCACAACCTTTCAACCTTGTGTCATCTACCTAACTGGCCCACTCTTGTTCAGGGACTGAAAAGCTACAGCAGGGCAGATAGAGACATATGTTAGCAGTTAGCCCTGCCATGTCAGAAAAGAAGGTCCTAGGTTCCAATGCCAGGAGTGCCAACAGAGGCCTTTGAGTCTTCAGTTAGAATGTTCTCCCAGTATTTGTGTGCTTTTCACTGGATTTTGTTTTTTTCCCACCCAGAAAGGCATGAATTTCAGGTGTTAGGAACACTACCACCAGTGCTCTAGTTTCAAGCATTTAGATCTTGACTTGATCCATTTCTCTTAAGAAGTTAGGATCGGTCAAATTTCAGTGTACTAATCTCCCCTCAGGAACTAATGAAGAAGAAATAGTCAATTTATCCTAAAAGTGTAGATATTTTGAACATTTGGAAAATTTGTGTACCCGCTATTTGGGTGGAATTGAAGCATCACAACCTCCTAAACCCAGATTAAATGGTTATATGTTGTTCCTTAACCTTGCCAACAGTTAGATAAGAAGATGAGATAGCGAGTATGTATATGGAAAATATTAAGCTACAGCCAGCCCCCTGTTAGCTTAGCTTAGCATAAAGACAGGAAACCTGGCTCAGTGTGAAGTGTTTCCAGTCTTTATGTTAGGCTAAGCTAGCCAGCTGCTTGCTGTAGCTTCATATTTAGCGTAAAGACATAAGAGTGGTATCAATCTTCTCATCTAACCTTTGGCAAGAAATGTATACACCTACCTGCTCCAACTTTCACTCCTTCACTTGTTGATGTCAGAATATTGCTTCCATGTTCTACCATTTTCTCTAATACTATGAACTATGAACATGGGTGTTAATGTGCTTCTGTTTGTTTGTGTTAACCATGTGCTGGACTGGAAGCCTATCCAGGGTGTTTCCCACAATGCACAGTAAAACTGTAATCAAGTGATCCTAGTAATCAAATGGGAAGCTTCAGTATCTTCCAGGTCTGTTAGTATCCCTAATCAGTACCTACTGAGAAAACTTTGAATGGAGACACTATGTATCATATACTATGATTTATTATCTAATCTATTCAGCAAAAACTGAAATAGCAAAAGGAAATTGCTACTACTGTAAAATTGCTGCTGCGTGGGTGTGTGTGTGTGTGTCAGTGTATAAAATGTGAGAGCACTCTAGAAAGGTCTCTCCCTCATTTGTGCCTCCAGATTCTGTGTTGGCTCCGAGCAATAACACTGGGCTCCCACGTGAACGGGACTCCAGAGTCCTCTGTCCCATCTCAAAGGTTCTTTAAAGCGTCACCGTGGAACATTAGCATAGACCGGGCCGCTCACCCCGGGCTGCCTCCATATTTTAGCCTTACCACAAAGCCACAGTGATGAAATGTTATCTGTAGCTAAAACTGCAGGTTTGAATCTGCGCCTGACTCTCCCTCTCCTCTCCCCTCCCCCGTCATCCATGTTTTTCCGTCTTCCTCCTCCTCATTTCTCCGAGCAGGTTTCACTCTTGTGCCTGTCATTCTTCTGCCTTTTGTATCTGTGGGCCTTTTTGCTATTGAATGCTGCTTTCTCTCCCACCCCCACCCCTCTCCTCTCCTGCTCCCATGTTCTCCCTTGCTCTCCCTCACTCACTCATTCACTCTAGGGCCTAATTATGAGATAGCTTCGAATAAATACATGTATTTTTTCTCCTGCGAGGGGGGAAAAAACCTTGTGCTCCACTTTTTTTTGACAGTAGGTTGAATTCTAGACTCAAGGAGGTTTTATTCAGTGAGGTCCCTCTGCAGATCGGAGTGGTCGCTGGGATTGGAGATTTCCTGGGTGCAGTAATTGTGTCTCATTAATTCTTACTGTAATGCTGGGTAGCTAAACAGGCTACGCAATTAGGGGGCTGAGCCTTGAATAGGCTGGCTAATCAGGGGACAAAAGCTGCAGCTCAGAGGCCATTAGGCCTGGAGGAAGTGCTTCCATTGTGAGGAGTGGTCTGTGATGCCTTCATCTTCCTCCAATCCGGGTGGGGAAAAAACCTTAGGGGTGTTCTTCCACTTCTAAGCCTTTACTGTTCAATTCATAACAATGTGCCTGGAATACCTACAGCTTTTAGAAAAAAACAAAGGTTGCATCCTGCTTGGGATAATGCAAGATCATCAGTGGATTTCCTGACTGTAACTAAACCAAACTTTCACTTATTTTTTCCCACACTTTATTGGGCCTTCTGGACTTTATGGGTAAGTAGTCAGTTGGGATCCAGATAAAGTGCTAAAATGCCTCAATTTTTTTACAAGAATATCCTGACTGACTGTTCACCCAGAGACACTTTCTCCCCCGTCGTCCCTCCTCCACCTCCACTTCCTCCTCCTCCTCCTCCTCCTGTTCGATATGTGCCCTGGAAGCCCACACGCTCTTCCAAACTGTCGACTCAGGAGTCTGCGAGACCTTTCTGCCATCTGGGAAGGGTGGAGGAAGGTAGAGAATAGAAGATCCTAACATTATCTATCCTCTTTCCTTCATGATTCCCCTCTCTCCCCCTCTCCCCTCTGCAAGCTTTATCTTTCATCCCTATTAAATCACATCGTCAGGCAGCCTAGACGGAGAATAAAGGAACTCTCCTGGTCATTAAAATTAAGCATTGAATTATTGACATGCAATTAGCCTGCCTTTTTTTTGTGGGGAGACACTGAAAACTTTCTCCCTGCGGCGAGAGGGGAGAAATAATATGACTGCTGCAGTCATCAGAACTAAAAAAAAACGGGAAAGTGTGGAAAAGAATTATAACATGCCAGAAAACTCTAACTTGGAAAATCCCATTTATCACATAATAAGAGCACTAAGCCTGGTTCCATCTCATTTAGCTGAGTTTTATTCCCATAAGGAGTGGTGTCTTGCGCTCGTTATCTGCTTCGTTATGGAGAGGCCCCTGCTGCCGCCTCTGGATTATACTGTGGATTATGATAATGGTGCAGAGACACGTGGACACACTAACTAACATTTAGGTGGTCCCTGCTGTACGCTCCCATGCGATGAAGTTGTTTATCTGATTTCATTTAGCATTATGCAGATTCATATTCCATTATTATAATAACTGAAAAGATTGATCCTTAACTTGTAATCCTCTATCGCTCAAAACACAACAACTTGAAGGAAAGGGGAAAAAAAGTAAACAATATTTTGAGGAGATGCGCCTACATATTCTCTTTTCACAGTCCCTTGCAATTACAGTGACAATTGCCTTGGTGATTTTATGAATAGCAAGAAACACTTACTGTGCTTGTTAGTCAAAATACACATTCTGCCTCTGTTTCTTAGCAGAGCAAGAGTTTGACAAGCTGTTTACGCTAAGCCTGAGTAAATCAAATTCAGAGTTTGCCTTCCCTCCCCAGTAATCTCATTTTGTTTACCGCTAACGCTAAGTACATTAGCATCTGCAAAGCCTGTCTGTATTTACTCTATTTACCCCTACTGTACTGGCTCTAAGCCAAACAGGGACTAATGTTGCGAAATGAGGGTAACCAGCTGTATATTCATGAACAAGTCGCTCCTAATCTGACACAGAGGCAGGCATCCAGAGCAGGCAGAGCTGCAGCCGAGAGTGTAAACTGACAGAAGATGTAGTTTTTGCTTAAGTGAATGGAGATATTAACTGCTTTTAAGCTGTAATATTTTCTTTCCCCCCTCTTGGGTGTTTATATGGGAAAGTGAGGCATGACAGGAAGCAAGCCTCCCTCTCAGGAAACTAAAAGATACACAGTAGGAAGTAATGGTTTGGGTTAGATCATTCCAGAGCAGTTTAGCTACTCTGGGTAAGTAAGTAGGAAGTAAGGGTAATTTGAGCTTTTAAGAAAGGAGGAAGTGACATCAGGGTCAACAATTGTCATGTTTCTATGCCTCTATAGTGTCTTCTCTCCTGGCTTTTCAGAATGAATGGGACCAGTATCAGATCTCACCTGTTGTATTTGTCCTCCTGTTTGTCCACAGTTCCAGGGTCTGACCACGACCCAGGTTCCCATAACCTACAACCTGGCCTCCACGCCTCATTAGGCAGCTGCATCACGGGTGAACACAGGCCTAATAGAAGCCTAACCAGACACCATGAGATCTTACTTTCAGTATTCAATCTGTGTCAAACACTATAATATTAGCCCAGCTAAACCGAGAAGTGTTGGTTAAAAGGCTTTGCAGACTGGAAAGTGGACAGTGTAAGAAAAGGAGCTCCGGCTTATCCACAACTTTATTTTCACTGAAAGACTTCACCAGACCAGAACATGTTGACAAGCAGATCTAAGATACATTTAGCCAGATTTCCACATCCATTCTGTCTTCACATCCACAATGGAACATCCAGTGGCCTTTGGCTAAAATACATGGATGGTCATATGGGTCTAAATAGGAAAGCCATGCACAGGTTTATAAGCATAAGCAAATGGAGCTTTTCTACACTCCCTTCATGCTGGAAGACAGCTTGCTGATAATCTTGATAAAAGTCTGACATTTGCATGCCATGCTTGTGCCACACTACTGCTCTGTGCTAGTTTTCAAATTTTGTATTTCCCTTCATATAAGTTGTAAAATTCGTATTCTTTTAAATATCATCTACCTATAATTAATGTATTGTGATGTAATAGAATGTATATTAATGCAAGTAATGTTCATCATGTACTGTGTTATGTAATGTATGTCAGGTGTGGACCCCAGGAAGACTAGCTGATTACAATGGCATCATTCCTGTACTCACAATTTGCAACCCAGTTTAAGGAAGCCACATTTTTAAACACTTTAATTTGAAAGGATGGCAATGTTGGTCTGTCAGTCGGCCCACCCCCTCCAGACTGAAATATCTCGACAACTGCTTGATCGATTGCCATGAAATATTGTTCAGACATTCATGTCTCCATTAAGATGAATAGGTGATCCCTTAGTTTTCCAAATAGCACCATCATCAGGTCAATTAGTCCAAATATCTGCAAAACTGGGGACACTCCATCAACCTCAGCTGTACTGTGTGTTTAGTGTTAGGTAATGTTAGCATGCTAACAAGGTTAGATAGTGAACATGGGTAACATAGGCTAATACCTGCCAGCATTGTCAGTGTAATCATGTTAGCATGCTGATTTTAGCATCTAGCTCTAGCAATGCTGTGTTTTTTAAGAGTACTCCACTGATTTAGAGTTGCACTCCAAAACACTGTCAGACTCACGATGGACAATAAAAAATCTAAATCACTGCATCAGAACTAGAAACTTTCCCACATATTTGAGCATGTTATGCTATCAGCAAATAATGTAGAATCAGACCTCTGGATTAGCAGTGGGCTACAGAGGTCTGGTAAGCTCACTTGTTTGTTACTCCAGATCCTTAAACCCCAACTGACGCTGACTCCAGTGACATCACTTGAGGCAGTTTATTATATTTTGTGCCACTCCCTCTGGAGCCACAAAAGGCTTTATACAACTTTTTTCACATATGCAATAGTACTCCCCAACACCTGTAAACAGACTTTGATGTGTAAAATTGGTGGAGTTCTGCTTTTTTTAAAATAACAAGATCAGGATAAGTTTCAATAATTGTCTTAACACTAAGAGAAGCCCCTTGACCTTATCACTCCAAGGGATTGTTTGACTGCCAGTGCAAACAAACACAGAAGTGTTAACAAAGTGCTTCATTTCACACTGCAGAAAATGACCTATTGTGTTACTAATGTTGCTGCCCAGTATGAACAGATTACACATTTCACATTTCTATAAAGAACAGTCAAACGTTCAATTAACAAAGCTGGGCAGAGAGTGCCCTGTGTTAATTGAGTGTTAGACTGCAAGTTTCCAAACTGTGCATAACACCTCTTGCACTGGTCTGTTCAGAAGGTTGCTGCAAAAAAAAAAAAGATTCCAGAGTACAAACTTCAGTTATTCATGCCCCCCCTCCAATTAAAGGTGGGAAAAGGTTTTTTTCAGTGTTTTTCCTCACAGCCACAGAAAAAAACTCCTTCGTTGTCAGTAGTAGTGGTTTTCCATGAGTTCTATTAAAGCAGTGTCTCTTTATGCATTGTACACATATTCATCCAGGTCACATGTTCTCGAGCGATGAAAGCTTGAATAGGATTTCAGCACTTCATGGCTGTGCTTGATTTCCCCCCTTTTTATGAGGATCAAACAGTCTGCCTGTAGCCGCCTTGCCAGGCTCATCGAACACGCTGCAGAGCGCAGAGAAGTTTTAGCGACGGGAGTATTTTAGCCCTGCAGCAACGCAATCTCTATATCCCAATGTAATTATCAGCATAAGACATTCTCCCTCCGTGGAGAAGGCCAAAGTTTTCTGCCGTGGCACTTGGAGATTTGATTTGATTGAAAAGGCTGTGCTGCATGGTATGTCCTGGTGGGCTCCAGGGCTTCTGCATCTCATTCATTAAGCCTCCATGTCCACATACAATAGTTGTTAAATGCATGACTATTTTCTCTTTCTTTGGATTGCTCCTGCATAGTATCTTTGAGAGGAAGTGGTGAGGAAGTTTCACACAAATGCAGAAAAAGTGTCCTGAAAAATGTTAAATGTGTTAAATGTTAAATTAAATGTGTATTGGATTTTGAAAAGGAAAAACTCTAGCATTTATTGTGGACCTTTGTGTTTCTGCCCAGCCAGTGGAATCCTTCCTGCCTTGTTTACCTGCGTGTCAGTTGCTGCCTGCTATGACAGCATACTGAGGTATCTCATTGCATGTGCTTGAGGCATTTCCCCTCACCACGTCAAAACTCAAATGTGTGTAAAAACAAAACATCCAACCAGGGAGGGGTGGTGTCACACTCGAAGTCACTGGAATATCTTCTGGTTCACTGATTGCTGGGGTCACACACACACACACACACACACACACACCAGGAGCTGACAAAACAACAACTGACTGCTTATTGATAAAAGCTGTAATTTAACTGTTGCAGCATAATACACACATTAGTTGAATCGTGCAACATGTCCATTTGGACGTGTGATTAATTTTTAAATTCCTTGCTTTCATGTTGCATCCTGATTCTATATGCAAAACGGATTCCAGAGAACACACCGCTGAATACTCTGCTCAGCTGGTTAAAAATTAATAGGAATGTCAATGCCTGAGCATTGTGTTACCTTTTAACCATGCACTTCGTTAAATATTCAATCTCTGGAAAGCAAATAGTACATTCCTTTACCTTTAGCTGTGTCTTGTTGCTTCTCGGCTTTTTTCTCTGTCTCTTCCGTTGACTCTGATGCCCGGGCGTCAACTTAATTGGTATTTTTTGTTGAGCTTTTCCAAGTGTGAATCAACTGAGCCTCACACCTCAAATACAGTATTTATTCATTATTTTGCACACAGTTGTCTGTCCACAGGAAACCTTATTAGCCAGGCTAATTTAAGGGGTGACCAGCAATCCAATTAGGTCTAATTGCAGGCTGATATAACAGCCTTCAGAGGTAACCTGCACTGACTCCGGCCACTGCTGCATCCTCACACCCCTGGACGCCTTCCTCCTCCCTGCATGAACATCACCGCCGCCTTGCTGAGGTCTGGGTCGTGAGTCAGATTTCTGCAATCATGCAATAATGAAATTGTTATATTATGTGGTGCAACAATGGCAATCTATTCATGGCAGAGCAGAGCAGAGGAGGCTGCGAGAGGTGGCAGAGGCTAATTCAGCGAGGCCATTTTCACAAAGACGGGGACAATGTCCCGGGTGTAGAGTTGTTGTCTCAGGGTCGAGACCACCCCAGCAAACCTTCACTCACTCACACACAATGGACACTGGTGGCCTCTTGGACACTTTAGAAACATGACCTATGGACAGAAATTCACATCATAGAAGGTGCTAAATACATTCAGTGATTCTGTTTCTTTCCTGTGTCTCTTTAAGAGCTAAAGCTGTTATGTGAATTTGTCATGTGTGCTTCATTTAACATTATTATTAACATATAAAAGGTATATTTTAGGAAATCTGACCTATTCCTACAATACTCTTCACGTGCAAATTATATTTAACAACTTCTGAACTGAACAAACATTTTTCTAGTTTGCATCTCCTTCTGCAATATAATGACGTGTGCTCGTCTCGTTCTCTGCATGCATCTTCGGTAGTGTGTGAACCACTTTGAGCTTTTAAAACTCACTTGCTAACTGTTAAGTGCTGCAGCAACAAACTGTTGTTCTAAATAGCTCATGTGGTAAATTGTTGCTTGAAACAAAAAATTAAAACTCCAGTTGACTCAACTCCTCTCTGACATTAAACTTCTTGTATGATTTCTTCCTGTTGGACTGGACAGCATCACAGTGTACAGATGTTGGTGATTCTGTTGTTTAAGCTGATGTGTGAAGGGGGATGAACCTCACTTCCATCTCTTTGTTTCACTGTTTGCAGAATATCTTTAATATATTCTTGCACAAAACTTTAAGAAAAAGGTTGATCATCATGCAAGGACGATCTTTTAAGAATTTAAAGTACTTCAAAATGTGTACTCAGTTTATGCCCTGAAGCAGTTTTTAAATGGCATTCACTCATCTCTCATAATTAGTTGACTGCATTGATGTTTTATCTCAATGAATGTGATATTTTGTTTAATAAACACATATTTATACATATCAGTATAATGACTAGATTTTTCAAAATTTAAATATTTGTCAAAACAACTTCACCACAGGGTCTATTTAGTAGCTGGTGTGGAGCCTCAACAGACTGAGCTTGCCCTTTTACTGCTCACTTTAAGGTCTTCTCATCCATGTTAGTTTAAAAATTGAGATTGGAGGTTTATTCTTAATCTTGAAGACTGAAGTCGACAAAATAATTTCAACACCACATTTAGTAGCTGTTCTAGAACTTTCAAATGTATTACACATTCCTCTAGATCATGCTTCAGATCTTATCTCTATTTTTAAGACAACATGGACAACAAGTCCTTAAAGTAATCAGCAAATTCAAACATTTACATACAATTCCATGACAACTCGGCAAAAACCATCTGCTGCTCCAGAACAGAAGTGTTGCTTAAGTTCAATCCGGAAGACTATCTTTATGTCTCATTCATGCACATCGGTCCCTCTCTCTCTCTTCCTAATCAGCTGGTTATGGGCACTTACTCTCTCACTTTACCAGATTTCATCTCCATGGGCCAATCATATTGCTGCTGTCAAACTTTAAATCTTTTTCTCTCACTTGCTGTCAGCTGTCATTTCACTGAGGATTCTTGTGACCCTCCTCCACCCTGTTCACCACATTCAGAGTCCGGCTCATCAGAAGTCCACTTCTCATCACATCCAGGTCTTCAGCATCCTTCAGCCACCACTCACAGCTTCTCTACCCCCTTAGAATATGATGACATCATGATGTGGTCTAATCACACATTTCTCATATTTATTATGCATGTGTTAATACCTATTTATTCACTCATACTGAAGTCTCCCCTGACTCAACCATTGTTTCCAAGGTCAATGAACTTTCACTGGATTGATTAGATATTATCTCAAGTAAAATATCAAAGGCAGGAGTGCCTGGTGGCCTTCAAGTTTAAGACACTGACTGTATAATCGTCCTATAATATCTCTGGGTCGAGTCCAGTCGGAGACCTTTGTTGCATGGCATGCATCCTAACTCTGCCTTGTTATATTATGTTACTGTGTTAGTCTATTGTTTCCTCTTTTCATTTGAAAGTCAACTTGTCTTGTCTCTTTAATTCCTGCCCTTGTCATTAACCAATCCGTTCCAGAAGCCTGATTTGTTCTGCACGTGTGAAAAAGTGGCTACTTCTGGTCACTGCTTTTTGTCCCGTTAATGCAGAAATGAAAAGCTTCAACTGAAGTCACACTTTATGTTGATAAGTAGAACGTATCTTTAGAAATATTTTTTTTACTTTTACAGTACTACCAAAATCTAGTGGTCCACTATTTGTCTTTTGTTAAAATTAATCATAATAAATACATACATAAACAAATAAATATATTACATTTTAATAAATGAAGTAAATAAATTTAACAATTACTTTATGCAAGCAATGCAAGCGTTTTATCAGCTTTTTTATATTGACGAAATAAGCTCCATATTTTAGAATTTTTTTACCAAAAGAAAGATTTGTATTTATTTCGTAATAAAACATTTGATTTTCTATCTATAACTTGTAAAACCAAAGGTAACATATATAATGGATTAATGATTAATTTATGACATTTTTCCTAATAAATAAATTCTGAAGATACGTTCCACTTATAAACATAAAGTGTGACTTAAATTGGATCTTTTAATTTCTGCATTTAAGAAAAAAAAGTGGGGACAGGAAATAGCCATTTTTACTAATCAATAAAATCAAATCAATCAGTCAATAATGTTTGGTTTTACTAGTTATAAAACCGAAGATTTAATTTCTTATCAAATAAAATACAAAGAAGTTTTTCTTGTTTTTGTAAAAGATTAACTTTTAAATTTTCTTGACCTTTTTGACTTGAAGCTTTTTATATCTGCATTCAAGGAAAAACAAGCGGTGACTGGAAGGAAGTACCTTCTCACACAAATCGGGTTTCTGGTGCAGATCGAGCAACGACAGCCCTCATGTGATTATCCACACCTGCTCCCCAGTGCTAACCTGCCGATTCCCTCGTTAGCCACTTCCTTTCATATACCGGTCCACTTTCTTTGTCGGTTCATGTCCTGTCCTGTCCATCTCTCTACCGTCACTATTAAATAAGAATGCAAAGAATGTTGGGGAAAAATACAAAAAGGATGCAAAGGATGTCTGCATGTAATTACAGAATGAATTATACTACTAATAGAATCATTTTTTAAGGCTACATCCACATCACTACATTTTTGTTTTAAAAACACTGCGTTTTAAAACAAAGAACTCTGTACATATGAGCGTTTTATCACCGTTTTATAAATCTCCATACATACTACACACCTGAAAACACATGTCACATGACCATTCACGTGTACTGGGCATGCACATGCCGGTGTAAACAGGAAGCAGATTGTTTACTCTGTGGCTGGTTGCTTAGTTGCAGAAAATACGGCAAAACAAAGAACATCAATTGTGGAAAATAAGAGCAGAGATTTCTCTGCTTGGACCGACAACCAGGTGGAACTGTTACTGAAAGGAAGTGCTGTAATTTGCTATTAATGTCTAACTGCTGGTAGTCAAGGCTGATGCTGTTTGTTATCGTATGGGAAGGGGTCATGTGACTAATCAGGGAAGGCACATTGTGGCTGATTAGACCCAATCAAAAAGCCACTATGTTTCACTAAAATACAACTCCCAGATTTCAAACTGAAAGGGGTTAGCAGCGTTTTCGAAAGTCTCCATTTTAGAGGGTGAGTATATGTGTGAGATCAAGAAGCAAATGAGTGGGGGTATTCCCCAATCTGATTGGCCACTGGCTGGATTTGGAATGTGATGCAAGTAAACACAGGCTCTCTTTGAAAATAGCTAACGCACCATTTGCAATTCTAAACATCTCGGCCTACATTTACTCATTGCAACCTGGATGTGTGTGTGTGTGTGTGTGTGTGTGTGTGTGTGTGTGTATGGGTGTGTTCTGTGGAGTTATAAGTTAAACTAATGCTTGTGGTTAAAAATCAGGAACATGTGGCCTTTGAACAAACCTGTCGTGTAGAGAAAAGACGGATATGTGAGAGAAGAGAAACGCAGACACAGGATCTTTGCAGAAATATACTGTTTAAAGAACTGTCATCATAATTCACCCCCGAATCTGAATTGACAGGAAACTGTAAAGCATCGAGTAAATTCTCGGAGCAGAACCATGAATCAAAAGAGCTGTTGTAGTGAGTTCTTGCAGAATTTTACAACACTGAGGGTGGACACCTGTCACTCTCTAAGTGCAGCTCTAACACAGGAGTATTTCACCTGTGGCAAGATCCCTACAGAATGATATAAGGGAAGATAGGAATTTTTTTTTTTCATTAATAGATGTTTTTATTGCTTACTTCTGTTTTGGGATAAACCTTTGGGTTCTAACTCCCACTGGTCTGCAAGTATAATGAACCAGTGCCCAGCTAGTACATCAACGTATCATGATTAGTGGAACAGGAATAGAGGTTTTAGCAATTTAGATTCATTAAAATGGCTTCTGGGAATGCAATTACCAATGCAAGCAGTCGTCGGACCGGGCTCATTGGAATTCCTGCCATATAGACACAAGCGGCTCCTTCTCACTTCGGCAAAGCAGATAGCAGACAGACAAGCTGTCAGAATCGTTATCGTCGGGACTTCATCTCGTTAATTTGGTAGATGGGAGCGCGGGTATTTGCCCTGTGGAAAACTAAGCACACGGGCAGGGTTTCACACACAGACACCACCACCACCTGCCCCCCCTTTCTCTGTCCACAGAGAAAGCAGCCAGGCATCCAGGCCCATACATAGCCTGAAGTCATATCAGACCCAACAGCCTGGCTGGAGTCAATATGGCCGCAGGCGAAAAAATGGTGGTGGAGCTGGTCCCCCTCAGTCTGAGACCTGGCTTGGGGAGCAAACAGCGAGCAAGGAGCAGCTCATTCAATATGAGTAAGCCCCACTCCCCACCACCATCCCCCTCAAACACACCAATGCACATTTCAAAACTTGCTCTCACTCAGCCTGTGTCACTTCCCCGCCCACCACCACCAACTCTGTTCAGCTCTTCTCTCCCCCTTCACCAACTCCAACGCTCTGGCTCACTCAACCTTTCCTTGTTTTTTTTTTAGTTATACCTGATTTTATTTCATTATTATGTGAAGGCGAGTGGTAATGGTGTGTGTGTGTGTGTGGCACACCATTCTGACAACCAGATTTGATTTGACAGCAGATGCCTCTTTTCCCCCTTTCTGCTGACCCTGCAGACCAGAATGTGGAAAGATTTGAAAAAAGGGGTGGATTTGGGCTAAAAGTACCTTTTTTTTAATTTACTGGAGTTTGGTAGAGTGCCTCGCTGCTCGTCGACTAGAAAGTTTACCCAACATTCTCTGCCTCTCTGTTTCTTTCTTTGAGAGCTGATCAAAGTTCAATCGTGGCAATTTGGGGAAGTCTAATGATTAAATGTAAACTGCAGAGTCAGAGAGGAGACACCTTGTGTCTTGGATATACATCCACCACACATTATGCAGATGCACACACCTTTCTATGCTCGGTGAAGCAAGGGGGAAAAAAACAATCAGTGTCTCACGCTTGAAAATTCCTGGAAGCACGTGACAATGAAATGCTGAATTAAACAAAACCTGAATAAAAAATAATTCAGTAACTGATATTCAATAGTAAACAGTATCAGTTATTATTCTGAAGAAGTCATCCACAGGGTCAGACAGAATCCCATCCTCATTTATGTATCTACCCCTATTATTAATCATTATGTCAACTGAATATTTATGACTAAAACACACATTTCAGGCAAAAATTTGTATATGCAAAAGTTCCCCACACTGAACCCTGCATAGACATCTCAAAGAGAATACACAAACACAGAGTGCTCTATTGCAGTGTGTGAACAGCTCTGTCAAATGCCTGTTTACCATCTCATGTTCCCAGAGGCAAAAACCTCTCGACAGAGGCTACATCTTTTTTTCCTGCTGAAAGATGTCTTTAAAACAACAATGTTTTTCCAGTTTCTGCTTTAAAAACGGGAACAATGTCAGTGTTACAACCTCAGAGGACAAATTAGAGTCAAGTTAACATCTTGTAAGAGTGCGTGTATGTGTTTTTCTGCTAAACAAAACCCCACACCTTGCAGGAGTTTGAAATATTTCTACATTTACTCAACATGCTCAGAGGTTATGTTAAAGGTATAGTTTGAGTTATTTGACGGCATTAATACCACTCATATTTGTCTGTTCAACACAAACTCTTTAACATTTCAAAGTGAACATCAACATGTTAGCACTGTCATTGTGCCCGTGTTAGCATGGTGGAGTTAGCATTTAGCTCAAAGCTGTAGTTGAGTACAGCCTCTTTTAGTTTTGTTTATACATGGAAAGAGCCAGGATAGCTGTTTCCTGTCTTTATGCTAAGCTAAGCTAACCTAAGTCTACTTGCACCAGCTCCACACTGAATGGACAGGTATGTCGATCTTCTCATCTAACTCCCAGCAAGAAAACACAACGTTAAGATCAAATTAAACAGGAAGTGAGGAGATTTATGGTGCTCTGTGCAAATACATGAAGGCAGGTGAAGGTGGTTTAAAAGTGACGGTATTCTTCGCTTAGACGCCCTGCTCAGTTACTGGTCTCACTTAGTTAGCAAAGCAAACCTACAGCAGATCACTGCTTCATAGCCCAGCATCGCAAATACAGATTTCACTGTCATCTTTAAGAATGCAAACGATCTGTCTGACTGTTGGTAGATGGACGGCTCATGGCTGCATTCCAGGCTCTCTCATTTTAATACCCAAATTGACGCCGTGCTCAACTGTCCTTTTGTTGCCGCGCTGAGCCTCTTGCCGGCCAAGAAGACAAAAAAGTCTGTTATACAGCTGCAATTGATGCGACAGGCATTTAGTAAGACAATTTCTATGGTAACAATCGTCAGGAACATTTTCATTTTCTGCATCAAATGGGTAAAATGTAGCCGTGATAATTAGCACTGTGTGTGTAGCTTAATATGTGTGTCTGTGGAACCTGCTTTAAAGGACTTCAAAAAACCTGGGGGAAAAACACAGTATAGTTTTTTACGACATATCCCCACTTTCTAGGGTGTCAATCAGCATTAGGGGCTGGTTTTGCCTGTTGTATTTTTCTTTTGTAATCTAAAGCACCGTCCTTTTTAAAACGACTGTGCTAATTACTTTATTTAATCGGGTGCCAGCCGAGGAATTATTTTTGTAGCCCGGAGCTACTTTTGAACCTGTAACAATAGCTTTTGGAATATCAGTTAAAGATAAAAAGCTTTTATAGTTAATCCTGGAGGCTGTTCTATCTACACATTTCGAGTTGCACTTTCATGTGGACCCTTCAAGATCACGAGGACTCTGATATGGTTGTATTGCACCTGAGGATAATCTGAAAATCAATGCAATTAGTTTGACTGTGCACAAAACAAGGATGGGTATAATATTTCAGAAAACAAGTCACAGTAGCCACAATGTTAGAAAACCTTTTTTTGTTTTTTGAAAAATTTCCCAGAAACCAGTGTTTTCTGAAACACACCTGTTCTTTTCCTAACACTCCCTACTCCCTTAGAGAAACCTAGCACAGGGCAGCAAATGGTGTCTGAAAGACAAAATAAAGAAGAAAAAACAGCCTGGGTTGGGGGGTTTTGGTGATTGTGAAGGGGGGTAAAAAAAATCAAAGCAAAATCGGCAGAATGCGTACTTTCAGATACTGCGGCACAGTTGAACTGAGCAGGCCCAAGTTCTGTGAAAAGAAATGGAGACAGCCTGAATGCAAATTAAATCCCCCTCATTCCTGCAAATATTGTCTTAGCCATTAGTGCGGGCTTGACTAGAAAGGAGTGGTCCCACTCATTGTCGCTCTGCCAGAGAGAAGTCAGGGGAAGAATTCTATTCAGTGGCCGTCTTGGGGGCTCGGTGCACTTGGGCCCTTGTTTGGTACCATTCAAACGCCACAGACCGTGGCAACAAAGAGAGCTTTCAGCGTACCTCACTGTAAAAGCATGTGAAAAAGAAGAAAGGAGGTGGATGAGGAGGGGAGAAAAGGAGGCAGAAAGAGGGCTGGTGGGGGGTTAGGCAGCAATGGAAAAGTTTAGGTGTAGGTCCTGAGTGGAACTGGGCCTGTATGTTGATTTTTAATCGTCCAGTTTATTTTGCTAGGTGGGATATTGGAGCGCTTCATGCAGATTGCACAGTTGGCTCCACTGGGTGAGGAGCTGTGGATCTTGCATGCACACACACACACACACACACACACACACACACGGCCTGCTGGCTCCGTCTTGCAAGTAGCACCCATGAGAGACAAAAAGAGCCAGCATAAAACTGTACCTGTCTTGTCTCCTCTAAAGCTGTTAGTGTGTATTTATGTATTTACAGGCATTTTTACATCTGGGCTCTGCTTTGTTCATCATCTCTAGTTGCTGTTTTGCTCTCAAACTTCATCGTCGGCCACGTCTGAAGTGTGCCATTGAACCGAAATGGCTTTCATACACACAGAAGACAGGTAATAAGGCAGAGCACATATATCTGAGTGGAGGGCCCCCCTTCTGTTCAAATTCCTTCAGCCTTCTGCTGTATCCATCGGCTCTTAAACCAAACATGACTGTTCACGAATGGATTATTTGTGTTTGGATCCACATGAGAAAGTTCAATCTGCAGTGCACAAGTGGATGAACACTCACTGAGCCAGCAAGGTTTTACTCTGCCACAGGCCTCACACATTACCCAACACTGAAAAAGGCGATTACGGAGAGATACCTCATGAAGCACACACACAGACTGAAGAAGTCAGTAAAGAAATACCGCACAGGTTTGTGTTTGTGTGCATAGGTGGAGCCGGGGTGTGTGCAGAAAGCAGAATAGCCCTTGGCATCCCAGATTTGTTTTGACTGGTGCGTTTACAGCTGCTGCATAGCATGGGCGAGGAAGGGCCCGGCCGAAGTAAAACAACCAAATTCGTACTTTTCTCCTTCTTTTCTTTCACTCTTTCTCCTCTCCTGTCTTCGGAGAGATGGCTCCCGGCCAGCCAGCTGTATAATCAAGCCCTTCATTTCTACTTTATTGACAGATGCTACTTCTAGCCTTGGTTGGGGGAATACAGTTTGTTTTTTGAACCTCTGGGAAAGATTGAATTCCATGGCAGGGTGATATATGTTTCGGAAGGCTTTGTTAATGTTGGACTCCAGCTGCACAGTAGAAGTGTTGGAATGCTTTCCTCCATTTTGTTGAGAGGAAGAAACTTCAAAACTTGGACAAAGTGAGAAAAAAACAGTATATAAACTAATGCAGAAAACAGTCTGCTGCAACTTCAAACTGTTACAATGTAAGACATCAGAATCACTCATCAATTATACATGCAGTTAGTCTATTCTTCTATTTGGTTGCATTTATTTAATGCAAACTCACTGTCAAGAAACTGAGTTTTGCAAGTCCTGACATGATTATTGCAAATGCTGTGCCTGTGTTCATTTAGGCCAGGCATTTTCAAAGTGAAAAGAGAAATGTAAGTCACATTATATCTAAACGTGTATCATGTCTGTGTGTTCAGATTTGACTGAGTTGTGACTAAAGGCCCTTTTAGACACAATGTGACAATGGCACCACTGCAGTCTGAAACATATAATTTCAGTGAGCTCATGCCCAAAGTTTGACCGAAGTGAACACATTGTCACAAACCAACTGTGACGAATTCCTGTGTGGCCAATAGAAACGAGACAGGCAAGGAAGTCAAAATGGAGGAAAAGCTAATATTGTGTGTGTCTGAATTACCTGAATTGTAAACACAAGCTTTTGTCAAGACCTTGGGAGGAAAGCTCTATCTTTGAAACATCTTTCCAACCAAGGAGGTGGCAACAACAAAATGCTGCAGTCCTGCTAGTAGTTTTAAAAACTCTGATTTAGACTCATGCATGAATGTTGATCGTGACATGCAGTCATTCATCTTTTGTAAATGTTTACTGCATTTGCAAAATGTACAAGAGATGGGAAAAGCTCAAGATTAAATTAAGTCACCAACAACTTCTCATTTCAGTTTATTCTCTGCTGTAATGTCACCATCTTTGTCAAACAGCACCTCAAGAATTTCCCATGTCCTGCCCATGCTACAAAACAACCCGAACATATTCTGAATTACTGCATGTGCTCTTTAGTTTAGATTAGGCTAAGAAATCTTCGCTCACACGAACAGAGGAAGGCGGGTGGTGCCAAGACAATCTGAGGTGGAAGAGTTGGTGTCGGTGACAGATGGGATGGAGAGACTATTTAGGCTATATAGGCTATTTTAAGGACGTTACCTTCTATCTCTTCCTGCCAGCCTGTCGGTTCCCTCTTCTATCGGTGCCTCCTTGTTGTTTGGGGGGTTTCATGCAGTTGCTAGTAAGACTGATACATGTCTTTACATCACACACAGTGACAGAAGAAGAATCTCACGGACAAAACAAATACATTTATGTTGTTTCCCAAATGCACAAATACTATCACAGACAGACTTGGGGGAGAAAAGGGGGTGAAAACATTAATGAGTAACATCCTTAACTTGAGTAAAGAGTTTATCCCCCAGTTACTCAAAGACATCATGTGTGTAGTGTTGACTTTCATGGGCAAAATGAAGCTTTAAAAACTAAATTCTCAAAATGGTATTATGTAACATTTTTGTCTAGACATGCATTTTTGTGGTTTCGAATGAGAAAAAGCCTTTTTTCATACTGCATTTGCACGTGTTATTTAACCCAAGGAGTTACATAATTGAATCGTAGAAGGTTAAAACATAAACAGAGGTTTTTACTTATCAGTGATGATTATTAATACCAGTTCCAGCACAGATAGGAAGTAACTTCAAAGATTTTTCCTGTTAATTACAACTTGGTTCTCACTGTCATAGTTTTGGCTGTAATTCCATTTGGTAATAATTATATTTCCTCACCAAGTTAATTAGTGACTGCGAATGCAATGACATCAAAAACATTACATTTGGATGCCAAGCACGAGGATATTTTTACCATGACAAAAAGGCAGAGACTGGACCAAGTGTTATGAGGTATACAGGTTTTTATGTTTCCCTTTATAATGAGGGATCAACATACCAACATTTCAGGTACTCACTTTCAGTTTGACCTCCACATAAAGTCTTTCAGATATGTTGGTGGTTTGTTCCCAACATGTCTGATTGTACTGCTTGTGTTGCTTGTCTAGTTGGACTTTGTTGGGCTGTATCACTGTGTTACCAGATCTCAGCTATTACATTAATGAATACAATTTGATCATAACTAAAAATCACGTACAAAACTAACAAAATAAGACCCAACTTAAGATAAACCAGAGTTGACTCTGCACACTGTCTTGTGGTGACTAACTGTGACTGAGCCTGGTTGCGAAATTGTTACCAAACGTTAGTGACAAAAAAGCAATGAGGTGCAAGATTCCAGAAAAGGCTTGTTGACATCTGTGTTTTCCCACTTTCCACAAACTCTGCCAAAACACAGGAACACCTCAAACCCACATCCACTATCCCCTGCTACTGTGGCTGTGCGTTTTAAAAAATATAGCTCCATTGAATACAAGCAGAGTCTTGGTTTGAAGAGGATCATTTAGCTAATTTCTAAATACGTCTTTAGTACAGGTGTGTGGTAGAGACAGACACACCTGGACATATAACCTGGGCTACGTATCTCTCTCTCTCTCTCTCTCTTTCTCTCTCTCTCTCTCTCTCTCTCTCTCCGGATTGCTTGCCTGTTGGCCTAGACTATTTCCCCTCCAGCAATGACAGGATTATGTCTGACATGTTTAAGGAAGTGGCTTTGGCAGGCGGTGTAGAGGAGACAGGCAATGACACACACACACACACACACACACACGCACATACACACATTCCTGATGCCAGCCTTGACTCAGTAACCTTGTATAGCAGGGCAGGTTTTGACGATGTGTCTGTCTGTCAAGCCGGAGCTGAAATTAATCTGCGTGTAAAGAGAACGGGAAGATGAGGCAGGGAGGCGTTAACTCTGTTATCATTAGAGATGTCAGGCGGGATGACAGGGGAGGGATGATGTTGTTGGTAAACCGATCACCACCGCTTGATTCGAGCGGGGAATTAGCCTTGCTTCATTAAATAGAAATGTTGAGACAGGTGAGCTTTTTATTTACACTGCTGCTGCTCCTGCTGGTGATGATGGTGCTTTTGTATTAAAGCAGCCTTCACTTATCTCCTCCGGTGCTGCATTTGTCTGCCAAGAACATGACAAATGACACTTTGGAGGAAGAGGAGAGTAAATGCACCCCAGGTCTGGCTTTGCACGCCCAACCAGACTGGCTACATCTAGCGTTTCACGACCGCAGAGCCAAATTCCTGGAAAATGACTTAATTGTGGGGTGGATTTCCAAATGGGGATTTGAGGCAAAAGAAAAGAAAAGAAAAGAAAAAAAGAAGCCAAGGCAGGGTGGGAGCCTCAATTGACGATGCTCAATTTTCTCATCAGGTGAAATCACTGAGGACACAGGCTGCAAGAGAGGTTAAAGTTGTAGAAACAGAGGAGATAGAAGAAATAGACAGGAAGCAGGGATACCTTCACAGGTTCTCCCAGCAAGAACTCAGGTAGTAATTGCAGACGTGTCCAAAATGAGGGGAGCTGTCTAAATCCAACATCCTGTGCTTTCAGCCAGAGTTTTATCCCAGAGATGGAGAACAAATGACAGGAACTGGAGTGCAAGGACGTGCTGAGGGGCTCCTTATACCTGCTTTTAAGTTGGCATGCCTGAACATGTCGCCTCCTCCGTCACCCTGGAGGTTTACTTTTTCCACTCTCTCCCTGTACCCACAACCCCACTATTCATCAAGTTTTATATGAAGTCACAGGCAATAAATCAATGTTCTAAAAGGAGGAGGTAGAGAGAAGAGGGAGACGTTCAAAGAGGTTCAGAATGTTTTTGAAAATCTTGCATCGTCACTAACAGGTGTTTTGATTTATGGTATTTGTGTTTAATTGGGGCATTTCTTAGTTTCACATGAAAGGGAAGGTGAATTGATATTTTTTAGGCTGAGAGTGGCTCAGTTTGGGCAATGAGAATACACAGTCAATGCTTTCTTCAAGACGCACCAGCCATGAACCTGGAAGAACACATACTAAATGATCCCTAGTTGTATTTCAGGAGTTCATCAAATGTGTGGCTTTATAAATTATGTCTCAGGAAGGAACTGTCAAGGAGTTAAAGGTACCTAGAGAGGTTTTTGGTCCTCATTCGGATGTTTTTCAGTTTTTTTATTTTTATGGAAATGGTTCAGACTGAAATACAGACTGTCGACAACTATTAAATAGATTGCCATTTGTTTTCCCAAGAGGATGAATCATTATGCCTGACTTTTTCCTTTATCTCTATCATAAGGTTAACATTTGGGTTCAGAGTGAATATATGAACATAATATATGAATATAATAACGATTATAGAGATTGTTATGAAATGTCAAACTCCCTAGGGGATATACTCTGAACTGTAACTAGCACCACTAACATGTTTTAAGTTTTAAGTTTTAACTTAATCAGTGAAATTGCTTGATATTTACAAAATGGATTAGCACAAAATGTTGTTCCCCATAGTATACCTTCTAATGACTTTTCATCAGGTCAGGTATTCAGTTTGTCAAATTCTTTGGTTCATGACCAAAATAGTTGCAAAACATTGATAATGACATCTATACTTTGTGTTTAGCAAATGTTAGCATGCTGACATGCTAAACTAACCATCTTTGAATTGTGTATGAATGCTCCCATAGAGGGAAGTCTTCCTGTTCTTCAAAATGTGCTGAAATTGCACGAATGGAGTGTCTCGCAGTGCTGCTAGCATGTCTGTAATGGATGGTGAATGGCAGACTCGACAATAGTTATTGTTTAACCTGAGACAAGAAACATATGAGACCAAGAGCAGTGTATTTTTTACTGTAACACCACAGCAGCACATGTAGCCTGTAGAGGATAATGTATAAAATAAAAAGTAAAAGAAATAAGAACTTGCCTATTTCTCCTATTTTGCTTTTTAAAATGTTCCTCTCTTTGGTTCTGGTATACGAACAGCACGCCATATAAAATAAAAACTAATTACATACTCTCAAAGCGAGCTATGTTGTAATGGGATGATCTTTTTCCCATTTTATGGCTGTTATTCTTGGCATTGTCTTTTATTTTTGATTTATTATCAAATGGTAATAGATTGTGGTTCTGGTAAATACCGCAGCTGTTCACTCAGAAGTGTGTGTCCTCTGGACTGCTCACCAGTGAGGCTAAAATAAGTCTTGGTTTGTTATGCTTGTTTGAACAGAAGCTGTGGCCTCTTCATTTTGTGGTTTCGAGCAGAGCTCCTGTTTTTTTCTCTAAATATAATCCTGAACACCACTACCTCATCTCACTCTCCTTGTGCCATTGTAATAACTGACCAACCCAAACACATACATTTTTACATTTTAATTTACTAGGGGAAAAAGACCTTGGAAACCTCTACAGGACATTAGTAATTGGCTGATTTTATTTTCTTAAATCCAGATGCCACTGAGCAAAGGGTGCAATTCATCATAGAAATCCACTTCTGCCAGCTTTTCCTCAGCTCACACAAATGTGGGGATTGTCCAAAAGGGCAGCAATGTGTCACTAGCTCCATTGCTGAAGTCATTAACATTGAGGAGTCCACTATAAATGGCCAGAAACAACACATATTGTTTCATTCCTGTGAAGCGCTGCACGTACTACACATTTGAGTTAGAGCAAGACAGTGAGGTAAAATGTCTCAACCCAATGTTAAAATCAGCGAGCAGCTTCACATGAATACACACTTCGTTGAAAGGCTGGAATAAAATGAAGTGAAGAGCAAACTAATACCTTCAGCTGCCAGCCTAATAATATACTGCTCCAACCAAAGTCTGTGCTACTTTAATGACCTGAGGCGTGGACAGATTATATGCAACAAAAAAAAAGCTTGCTGTCAAAAATTTGTCCGAGCCAGCGTATCAGCAGCACCTCATCTGTTTTCCACTAACACGCTGAAAGAGAAATCACAAGTCCATGTGTCTATTGGAGCAGATTGAACTTGGCGGATGTGTGTTAAACGGCCGGGCCCCTGGAGTACTGAATAATGATTCCCAGTCGCCCCTTCGCTCGCTCGGTGTGGGAGTGCAGTGCAGGAGAAGTCTGAATGGAGAAATCTTCTGTCCAAACAACGGCCTGCTGCTGTCTCCACCGTGCGCCCTGAGCGTCTGTCATCAGCCGTCCACATTGTTTTTGAACAATTGGCACTAATTTGCCGTCTGGTTGAGGGAGCCTTTGTTGCGCGGGAAGGGAAGCATTGTGCACTTATCAATGGTCCACTTAGAGAGACACCGGTGGACAGAGACAAATGAGGAGACAATGCTCTTTATCTTGGCTCCGCTCTGGTTCACTTTATAGGCATGACTGTTTATCAGACAATTTGACAAAAGTAGAGTATGTAAATGTTATGTTCCAACCAGACGGACATGAAGAATTACTTGATTTTAAAAACATAACCAAATACAGAAATGCAATGCAAATACAGAATGCAAAACACATGCAAATAGAGCAATCACAACCAAAAACAAGTTGCACAATAAAACTAAGTTACAAAACAAGGGGCTACTAACATATAGATGCCCTATCATGCGAGCTGTTGTCATGGTTTGTGGCTGGAGTTATTCACTCCATGACTATGTTAGCCTGTACACTACATACTGTACACTATAGATATTTGATATAACATATATAACTACACTAGGTATAAGTAATAGGTAAGTAATATTTCAATCACACTATAAACATATTGAAACAGAAATAAACCTACACCTTTAGCAAATTTTCAATCACCACTGACAAGTAATCAAAGTCATTTGTCATGTCTGTATTTGGTTGTAATGACTTGAATTTAAAGTGTGTTGCTCTATGTCTCTTTACATGTGTTTTCTCAAGGTGCAGTACATTGAGCTCTCAGGACCACTGTAGGTTCTTATTTGAGACAAAGTTGGAAAACTAAGTTTCTTTTTGGCTGAGATGACAATCATGCCCAAGAGGTTAAGAAGACCGTGGAAGTAGTTTCTTAGAGCAACAGCCACTTCTCTCCTGGCCTCAACTTTTCTACCCCCCCCCTGCTCCGTCCTCTGGGAAACTGCACAGTGATGTCACCGCAGCTGAAAGAGTAACAAAGCACCGGTGCCTTTCTTATTTTTACAGTTTGTTTCTCTCTGTGTGTCTCCTTCGACCCCTACTTTCCAACATCCTTGCACCCCCTTCTCTGCCCTCTCCATCTCCCTCGTGTTTTTGTTGTGTATTACCCCCACCACCACCATCCTCTTCACTCCCATCCATTTTGCAGCAGGGCCAGGAGAAGATGAGAAGTGGTGCTTTCTGTCCACAAATCAATAGGCCTTACTCACCTTTGAGTCAAGCTGCAGAGGCAGCATCATCACTGTATTCTGCTGTACAGTATGTGCAGGGAGGGGGGTGGGGGCCCAGGGGTGCTAGCCTGCCTGTCTAATGCATTATTGAGGAGTGCATCTCAGCCATCAGTTGCAGGTAGAAGGCTGAACTAGTCTTATTAGCTGCTGCAGATTGAAGTGTGCTGGAAAACACAGCTGACCACAGCTGAAACCATGCATCTGTGAGGTAGAACTGATGTTACTTTATGTGAAGATGCTCAGGGATAAGTCTGGTGGGACTCTGTAAAACTTGACTTGCATTGAAATATTGCTTGAGAGTTATTTTGATACAGACAAATCCTCAGATTCTCTCATAAGGTTGTAACTATGATCAAAGGTCATGGAGGTACTTTTTTTGTCTGAGAGGAGATTTTTGACATTTAAAAGAAGTTCTGTAAGAAACCAGACCATTCTTTTTCACTACATAGTAACTTCATTCTCTCTTCTGAGTGTAACAGTAGATTCATGTCAGTATCCACTTAATTCATAATATGTTGGAGGCTGTTTTGACTCATAAGCATGGGTTCTTTTCATTGAATTTTCAATAAACATCTCACCCTGAGGTTGCACTCTTGGAAAAGTAATCTCTTCAGGGCCTGTCAGCATGGAGATCCAACAGCATACTTAAATATCCTCAACCAAAAACCCAGAAAGCAAGTTTAATTTAAGTTAACTCACACCCCAGTGTGTGTGTAAATGGTATGATAAACCAATGAGCATTGACATGCTATTAAAAATGCATGTCTCCAATAGGAGCATTTGATTCTGTCATCTATAAGCAATGGTGGGTGCTATGCTAAATGTCTGGCATGTAACTTATTCATGTAGTGTTTTTTAAATGTATTCTAATTGCATTATGCTAATTGATGCTAATGACTGAAAACATTAGTATTCTGGTGTAAAAAAATAAATGATAGCTAAATTCAGCATGCTGCAGAGTTAGAAAATTAAAATCAGAAATATTTCGATGTTCTTTCTTCTCTCTTCTGTGTTTTAGTCACAGTGAACAAACCACAGCAAATCTTTGACAAATACAGCCTGCTCCTGCCATAGTTAATATTAATGGCTTACAGTCAAAAAGCAAACACACACACTTTGTAAATAATCCAAACAGTGACAGTATCGCTTGTAAAATAATCCCATGCAGAGTGTGTGTGTCAAACTGGTTTCAACAATCCTGTCAATTTGGTTTAATTGGTTTGTGGAATGTGCTGGAGCGTGTGACAGCGTTCAGCAAATGGCATTTCACTGATCTGAATCCTGACATTCCTCCATAGATAATGAACAGAGCTGCATCTGCACGCAAAAGGTCCCTTTCGTCAAAGCGGGATGGGGTTCCTTCCTTGTTAAAATATGAATGTGCAACTTTGATCAGTAATAAAGGCGCAGGTGTTGCACTGTCTTCCTCATCTATGTCTACTATACAGTACAAGGAATATTCCAAATGTACATCCACTGTGTCTGTCCGATGAGATCCTCTGTAAAACCGTAGTAATGTAAGACTGATCAGATGTACGGGAGGGAGCAGTTTTTGTCTAATTAGGCAGAGCAGAAAAGGGAACTTTAACTGGGGCAAAGAGAAAACAGGCCAAACCCCATTGTATTTAAAATACCTGATGCTGTGAGACAGCACTGTGATTGCACAAGCTAGCTAGCCTCAGGACATGCGGTGCAGAGCCCACCTATCCTACAATCACCCAGCTGGCTTTGGAAAGAGCAGCTACACAATTTTGCTTAATAACATCTCCCAGGACTAACTTAATTAAATCTCCTCTACCTCTCGTACTTGATGATTAGGCCTAAAAGGTGATGATACAGATTCATGAAAGTAAAGCATGTGAAACTTTGGCAATACAACCATCATTTCAACCCTGAGTAAATGGTACAACGTTGATTTTTTAATCTTATTGGGATATCATGTAAATCAGCGTTTCTCAACTAGGGGTATGAGTATACAGTACGAGTCAAAAGATTTGACACACTTTCCCATTTAAGTGAATGGGAAAGTGTGTCCAAACTTTTGATTGGTACTGTATACATACAGTCAAGCCTAGAATTATTGATACCTCTGGCATATTTTGACTTAAAGTTACTTTTGTTCAATCAGCAAGTTTTTTCTTGATTGGAAATGACACAGACGTCTCCCAGAAGATTATAAGATGATGTACAAGAGGCATCATTGTGGAAAAAAATATTTCTCAGCTTTTATTTACATTTGAACAAAAAGTGGCATGTCCAAAATGGAACAGCTGTTTTAATCAACTCAAGAGGTGAAAAACAGCAGCTCCCTGCAGTTGGTTTGTGGACAGTCATGGCTAAGACAAAGGAGCTCACTGAGGACCTGCGGCTGCGCATTGTGGCTGCTCACAAGTCAGGAAAGGGCTATAAGACCAAATCTAAATGTTTTCAAGTTCCAGTGGCTACAGTGCAAAGTATTATTAAAAAATACAAGACGTTCCGCACTGTGGAAAACCTCAGAGGACGTGGTCGGAAGCCAAAAGTGACATTTGTGCTGGAGGATAGTGAGAGAGGTGAAAAAGAATCCAAGGATCACTGCCAAGGCCGTCCTGGTGAATCTGGGCTCTGCTGGTGGCAACGTCTCAAGGCAGACAGTCCAACGGACAGTGCACACTGCTGGGTTCCAAGGAGGACGCCATTTCTCCAGATAAGGCCCACAAAAGCCCACTTGGCCTTTGCAAACGTTTTATGGTCAGATGAAACAAAAATTTAATTGTTTGGACACAATGATGTATCCTTCATTTGGCGTCAAAAAGGAGAAGCCTTCAACCCTAAGAACACCGTCTCCACTGTTGGAGCCGTTGCTGTGTCAAATTGTATTACACTGTATCCACTGGTTATTCCTGGGTTGCACGGTAGGGGGTGTATGGTTACGGGGAAGGTTATATCTGTAACACATCGTAATCACACGACAGGTGTTGATTAACGGCAGAAGCGAACAGTTTTGACCGTAAGTGTAACTGCTAACTTATGCGTGAGCGTTTTCTGTTTGTACTTAAAATAGCAACAAAGTATATGAGTTTGTGGCGTAAAGCCCTGTTCAGTAAAGGAAAAAAACATGTGAATATACGACTACTACACAGTTGAAAGTGCAAGTTATTATAAGAAGCTTGACAAGAGGACACGTCAAAACAGGCCAATGCTGGTGTATCAGCCCCTCAGTGGCTAGGAGGTGTACTTGGCGAGTCAAGTCAAGCCACTACACCCACTATCAAACATGGTGGTGGAACCTAATGCTTTGGGGGTGTTTTTCAGCCAATGGACCAGGGAACCTGATCACAGTAAATGGCACCATGAAAAAAGAGCAATACATCAAGATTCTCAACAACA
>JAVQJL010017711.1:0-10633 GCA_036024295.1 Nannoperca obscura | reverse complement strand
TCACTAAGGAGGCAGGGACCTTGGACACATCAGTCTCTCTTGATGTTGGTGGTGTTATCAGTGCAGCTGGAGATGCTGCCTGTGTTTGCTACCGTCAGTGTGCGACGAGGGGGGGAGGGGCGAGTTGGGGTTTGACTCAGGGAGTTGTTGTGGAGTGTTGTGGGTGGTGTAGTGATGGCTGGATGTTGTGTTAAGCCTCGTAAGGGTGGGGGGCGGGCAGGGCGTCGCTGTAGGGGCTGCAATGGAGTCACACCACCTATCATGCGTCTTTCATCCAGTCTGAGTAAAGGGGAGGCGGTGGACAGGAAGGAGGGCAGGGGATGGTGTTTGGGGGATGGAGAGGTTGAGAGAAGGGAGTGCACACTGGAGGGTTCAGGAGACTGGGATGTGTTCAGCTGGGTGTCCTTGGTCGTCTTGCAGGGAGTGTTATCCTCTTCTCCCTTCTGGTTCTTATCTCCAGAGAGTTGTTTCGTCTGAGTTTCCATGTCAGCGACTCTCTGGCTCTGAATCACTGAATGATTATCAAGCTTCACTCTTGCAGGCAAATTGCTAGTTGGGTGCTGAAGGCCAAACTGGAGATTGTAGTTTTTCACCATACCTGTTTGGATGAAGTCCGTCTGCCTGAAACAGGTGTTTTTGTCCCCAGAACAAATTAAAGTTGTCAATGAAGTTGATTCCTCTTAAGTTGCAGGTGCGGGAGAGCCATGTATTCAGTGTCAGCAGCCTGCTGAATGTGTTGGTTCCTCTCCCGACTGTTGGCAGTGGTCCACTGATAAGGACCTGGACTTCAAGTTTATCCAAACAGTTAAAGAGTTCCCGAAAGTCTTCCTTTAATATTTCTGCGGGTGAGTGTGAAACCTTAAACCTTCAATTGTCTGGCACACAAAGTAAACACCTGCTGACCAGAAGTTGCTGTGTCCTGGAAACAAAAGTCTTATGAAATGGTCTATACTTATCTATAAAAGGATGAAACATCTGAAGCATTCTAATAAGCCAACAAACAGAAACAAACAAATGAATACAAATTGTGAAGGTCCAGTAGTTTTGAGTCCACTGTTTATTTTATTATAATTGTTCATAAGAATGTGCAAATATTAACTTACTCATGCAGTTGCAGGGGTGAAACAAAAAACTGAAAAAATAGAGAAAAGTAATAAATAAAAAAACAAATAATGAAATAAAATAAAAAACAAATATGCAAAGGTGAAAATAATGTAAAATAAAAGTCAGACAGATATACAATACGTTAAAGTTGCATTATGACTTTATATAACAAACATTAATTATAGTCTATAGGTATTTTTTCCATTTCATACACTTTCTTTAAATAGCTTGAAGCCTCTTCTTCATTATACATTTCAAACAAGGATATTCAGCAACAGTAAATAATCCTCAGGGAACACTCCCAGTACTGCAATTTTTGGGTCCACGTGTAGGAAAACCTTCTAAATATTATTAATGAAAAGAAAATCTTTCCATTCATTTTCCTTCATTTTCCACCACGATCAATGTAATTCTTGATGCAAACAGGATGGTTCATGCACGTGTGTCTTTGTTTTATGGTTACACTTGGACATCATATATGTGGGTAGGGAACAGATTCTTATTACTTCTTTTACCTGGGTATCGGGGGCAAGACAGCCGGTGAAGCTGCCAGTTTCACACCCTTATACCTGAAATAAAATAAATATAAAGAATTAATTGAAAATCTAACTTTTTTTCATAAGCAACACAGAAAAACTAAATTAAAATCAGCACTTAATTGATTCATGTTTTACTTTAGTCAAGTAGTTTAACTTTTACCAAGCATAAAGTACAGTTTTAGATAGTTTGCCTAGTTTGCCGTGTATTTCTTTCTTTTGTTGTGCTCATATTTTCAATAACGGTGTCATTTTTGATTGCTTGTCCTTTATTAAGACTAGCATTGACTAGGAGAATTTCTAGTCAAAAAATGTCAACAATATCTACACAATTATATGTACTTAGCTTCATGGTCACCTTTGAATTTTATACTTTGCAATCGTATGTTTGACTAATGAATGGATGTGTATCACCTCTCTATCTTGTTTCCAGGGACAATAAAATATGGAGTGACTTATCTACACCCTTCAACATTGAAAGAGGAACTTATCTACATGCTGTTAAAATGACTTATGAAACATAATTTATGGCCATGCTGAAGTAGAAAAACTTATAAATCACATATACTCTGCCAGAGGTCAAAGCCTCCATCAGACATGTTTAGCTTAGAAAACAGCTCAGTAGTGCATCTACCAAGTTTATTGTAAGGATTCAGGTAGACCTTAATCATATTATTTTTATAGACAAACAAAAATAAATCTGACTCTGTGAAAGAAATATAAAAGTCTAAGTGCAGCTGAACTCACACTATAAAAACATCTTAGCTGAGGTCCTCCTCTCAAATAATGAGGCTACTGAAACGAAGGCGGCAGCTACTGTTGCTTACGCTCACTGTTGTACTGGGATCACTATGGATACTTTTGACACTGAGTCACCCCAAAACACGCTGGGATCCTACCTACAGTCTCTGGTACAGCTGGTTGGAGTATACAGATGCTGATTGCAGCCCAGAGAAAGTGTGTAACTGTTCAGCAATCCTGCGGGGAGAGAGGGAGGCACTGGAGCACGCCAAATTACTGACCATCACTAAAGACTTCCACAAGAGTGTTCAGATGCCGGATGAGTATTATATTAATGCAACCAGAGACTGCAGGTGTGTTGCTTTAAATTACAGGTTTCAGTAATTGTTTAACTCTAAGCCATTATTTAAATGTACTGAATTTAACAAAGATTCATTTCATTGTTGTATTAAATCAATATTGTGTATTTTCAGGAAATTCAAGTTAAGCAGGAAATACTTAACATTTGCATTAAGCCAGGAAGAAGAGGACTTCCCTCTGGCTTACTCTATGGTGGTGCATCACAAGGTATGCACATTCCAAATCCTAGTCTAAACAATTCACTTTAATCATTAATTAAAGGGGCACTCTACCGAATTTACACAAGTTCAGTTTAAATGTCACAATGAGCAAACTGGGGGTGTAGAGTTTGAAAGAAGTAGAACCCATTCTAGGTCTAAACATCAGGATATCTCGGCCTGAGCTGAGTTTTTACTATTTTTACTATTATTTTTCTCTTGTGAGTCCCTTGTGAAACTTTATAGAAGAGTAGGACTAAAGGAGTGCTGGAGTTTCCTTTTAAATAAAGTAAATACATGTAACAGTGGGTATAAAAACATACACAAAAAGGTTTTAATTAATTATTTTCCCATATATATTATAGGTGCAGAACTTTGAGCGACTGCTGAGAGCCATCTATGCCCCTCAAAATATTTATTGCATCCACGTGGACAAAAAATCACAGGCCTCAGTCTTCTCTGCCATCAAGGCCATTACTTCCTGTTTCCCAAATATCTTCATGGTCAGCCAGCCTGTGAGTGTGGTTTATTCTGCCTGGCCACGCGTCCAGGCTGACCTTAACTGTATGGCTGATCTCTATAATGCCAGCACAAAATGGAAATACTTCATCAACCTTTGTGGCCAGGATTTCCCTCTGAAAACCAACTTGGAGATTGTAAGGAAGCTGCGTTCATTGAACGGCGGTAACAGCTTGGAGTCAGAAAAAATGCCTGGAGAAAAGAAGTGGAGGGTGTCAAATTCTTACCAGATAGTTGATGGGCAAATAAAGGTACCTCTTGAAATTTTTTATAATGTTACATGGCTAAATTGATTATCTTTGCCATTGCAAAAGCTTTATGTTGAGATTTACCTTAAAGATTTCACCATTCCAACTGTCTCAGGGAGCAGGAAAGACAAAGGCGCCACCTCCATTCAACCTTCCCATTCTGTCAGGAAACGCCTACATTGTGGTCAACCGAGGCTACATTCGCAGTGTGTTGGAGGACAACAGAGTACTGGCACTGATCGAGTGGGCCAAAGATACCTTCAGTCCTGATGAGTTTCTCTGGGCAACCATTCAACGAATCCCTGGTGTTCCTGGCTCAACGTGGCCCAACCTCAAATACGACATGACAGACATCAATGCGATTGCACGGTTGGTGAAGTGGCAGTGGCATGAGGGGTCACAGGACTCACTGGCGGCAGTGTACCCACTGTGTCAAGGCAACCATGTCAGAGCAATATGTGTGTATGGTGTTGGAGATCTGCAGTGGATGCTTGAGCAGCATCACTTCTTTGCCAATAAGTTTGACACAGACACAGATCCCATTGCTGTCTACTGCCTGGAGAAGTATCTGAGACAAAAGGCCCTGGATGAGATACATTAGATGTATTAGAGATAATGAGCCAAAGCAACATTTTACTGTCATAGATTTGCTAACTTCCGAAGCTTTTTTATTTATCTGTTGCGACAGATAAAAAAACACTGCATCTTATTGGATGGTAGTTTTTTGGATGTGCATGTATGTAAAATACAGGGAACACCTGCAGTAAAACCCACTGCAGTGTGCAAGAGAACAGTGACTTGGGAGATGATATATATTTTTCAGTAAAACAATGACCCCAAACATAACGCCAGGCCTACAGAGGAATGATTCAGAACAAAATTAAAGTGAGTGGTATGGCATACCTTTTGTTGAGGAGGAACACATCTTTAATGACGTAAAACATTTTACATATTTTACAACATTTAATACCTTGCAAGCCACAAACAAATGTAAACAAATATAAGAAATGGCTAATTAAAGCAGACACACTCAACCTGCACAGTAAGCACTCTCTTTACTGTACCTTTCTAACCATCAATCAACATGTAGAATTTCAATCAACATGTAGAATTTCTTCATCCACAACACACTTCCCAATAATCTCTCTCATTCTCACACACACAAAACCAAAATAAACCATGACTAAAATTACGATTCTGTATTTGGGTGAATAATCAGATCAGAGCAATCTCAAATTGTAGCAACTGAAAGCATGCAACACATTACTGCAGCTACTGATAACTGCTATTTTTGCTACCTTTATGATATGTCGCAAGTATTTTCACAGTGATATACAGTGTTAATAGAATAGCCTACTGACAGCCTTTTAAAGATTGTATGAGTTGTTGAATGTGATGATAATATAGTCTAAAAACCCACTATGACTGGCTTGGCCATTCTGTTTCATGCCATTACAAACAGGACAGGCTTGTACAGTTCAATGATTGTTTTGTGTGGATCATAGTTTTGTAAACCTTGACTACCTAAAATGACTAAATAGAGTATCCCTTGACAGAGCTACAGTACAGTAAGAACCCAATTGTGCAGGGAATACAAATGTTTATTTGTGAGCAGAGGGGCCATAATACAACTTCTCTTTGCTAGTATTTGGTTTTTAGGTGAAATAGTCATGAGCCTCGCTATGGCTTCAGAGAATCCACACTAGTATTATAGTATTGTACCATGGGTTACAAAAGGTACATATGGCAACTGACAGACTAGATTAGTACATCAACGTAACAAATCGAGTTAGTAATTCGTTCAAAGTAAATTACATTGGAATCAGAGCATTGTTCAAATTAAAGATGATTTAAGAACACAATCAAGTGCTGTGTAACGTACAGTAGTACAAAATAAAGCATCTTTCCTTCAGCACAGTGACAGTCTCTGCACAGAATTATGCTCAGAATCCTCAGGTAGGTACTATCTTCAATGAACAAGAAACTGCCTGACATTGTGTACCATAGCATCTTTGTTTCGAACCCATTTCTAGTTGTTGGTGTAACAACTGTGTGCCATACACATCATGCTGGATGCTGACATATATTCAGATATGCTGCGGTAGATTACAGCGTAATGCAGGGTGAAGACAGGCAGCAGCCAGTTATCTTGTACCAGTCAAACAACAGAGTTCCCCTTCTTGTCGGCTCTGAGTGAGAGAGAAGATAAGAGAGAAAGAATTGTTGGGACAATGGGACTGACAATAAAAACTGAGTAGGCTGTAGGAAATGGCAGTCATAAAGTGCAAAAGCTAAACTCGGGCAGTTGCACATATTTTTATGAAATACGCCTATTGACATTCGGAACGTGGAAAGCATCACCATTGTGTCCAATAAAATGCTAGCATTGCACTGTTTGGAAAACACTCTGTGAGGCAGGCAGATCAGCATGGAGAGTTCAGTGAGGCATAGCAGTCAAAATAGTGTATTGGTCCACTTCCGGAAAATTAGCCTGGGAATAAAGTTACAGCCTTTTACTGTCAATGTTATGTGAACTATACAGAAAACGTGAGATGATTTCCTATTGTTCAGTGCCTGTATGTGTGCATGTCTTGGCTAATAAGTACTTTATCACTGAGACCTAGGCAGGCTTAGAAGCAGTTAGTTGACTACATAAGGTAGTTGACTAGTCAGGATATTCTGTGATCAAAAGATGCAGAGCTAAAAAAGAGATTTACTATTCACAGGGATTTATTACATGGCACATTACCACTGGACTAAGTAAAATTATTACTAAACAAATTTGGCACAGCAGTTATGTCTTAACTCTATCTCTGTCTCTTTATGCTGTTGGTGTTGGAGATCTGCAGTGGATACTTGAGCAGCATCACCTCTCTGCCAAGAAATTTGACACAGACACAGATCCCATTGCTGTCTACTGCCTGAAGAAGTATCTGAGACAAAAGGCCTGGCTGAGATACATTAGATTGATTGGAAACTTTCTGGCAACTGAGAATTAGTCAATGCAACATTTTACTGTCTTAGAATTTCTAACTCAGGGGGTTACTTCAGGTTACTGTTGCGACAGATAAATGAAACTATCTTCAAGGCATATTTCACATTATTTATATCTTTCATATTGTACTATTTGATTGGCCCAATACATCTTTTTAAGAGAACAAGCTTTTTCTGCTCATTGCATATTAGGCAATCATTTGCTCTTTTTTGTCTATGTTAAATTCACTCACTGACAAACAACAACGGCCTATTACTTACTTAGCTGCCGTGTCTTGCAATTCTGTATCCAGTCTGGTTTAGCATTGGGTTGGAGGGCAGAAAGCAAATGTTAGTGAGGGAGACAACGTGACAACAGAGGTAAACAAGTGACAGGGGAGCGACCATATTGTAAGTGCACATGCAGTAGCTGGGGATTAGTAGCCTGTTTCCACATTGCCAATAGAGGGTGAATGGGAGGAAAGGAAAACAAGCATTGGTGCTCTTATGTAGAGTGTTCAGGGTCAAAGGAGTAAGGCACAGATTCACTGCAATGCATAAACCCCTTTTTACTGGGTACTGGGTCTAGGTCAATCTGTAGTTTCAATTCACTCAATACATGCTTAGTGGCACAAGGCATAAAGACACAAAGGTACAAGACATGGCCCCTTGGATAATGGATAGAGTTAATTATTAGATAGCTTAGATTTTCTTCATCATCTCATCTCCACTGTATTTCCACAAAAGCAATAGCAAGTGTGTGTTTGTGTGTGTCTTAGGGAGTCTGAGTAACAAACAGACCCTTTCCCCTTTTACAATGTACAGTAGATTTGAAAAAAATGGTTGAATTGGAAGTAATCCCATGTATCATATTTGACTTGGTATTCTATATTCCACAGAGACTGTCCTCACCAGAAAAAACAACAGCACTGGTCATTTGTTCTAATGTTTACATTTTCCTGATGAGTGACCACTAGTCGTGTACGTGACTGTCCTCTCAGTAGCAAAGTAGTGTGATGTTGTTAAAGCCTAAGTCTAACTCAAGCCTAAGACATCAGAGTCCACATTTTGTGTTCTATCGGCCAATGTTGTTTTCTTGTAGCCAAGAAGGACGTCTTTCCTTATCCAACTAGTTTTAGTTTTCCTAAATTTGACCATACTGTCAAACCACTATGTGTAGGATCTAAATGTTTTACTTGAGTGTAATCTGGTGGTATCAGTAGCACCACAGACAACAATATACACTGCTACCTTGATGATTTTGTTTTAATATTGTGCAACCATTCTTACTGACAGAGAAATTGATGTTTTCCAGTTTGGAGTCGGTCACACTATGCATTACATCCAAATTCCTCAATTGCAAACCATCAGACCAGTCTAGTTTTGTGAGTGAAAGTGTATATATCTGTTTTGTACCAGTGCAAGCTGCCTCAGGATATATATGTTCATTAGATTTCTACTGAAATGTCACAGATGAGAGGGGGAATGAACCAATTTACAGGGAAAGCCATTTAACAGACTGAAGGAAGTAAGAAAATCCATATCTGGCTCATTTTATGTTGGATAAGGACACAGCCAAAGGTCAGTCAAAGGTTAGTCCTAGCATGAGAAAATATAGTAACATTGAAGGATTTTTCAGGGACACTTCCACATAACCAACAGTACAGGCAGGTTAGGGGTATTACCTCATACATGCAAATGTGTGTATAGCCCTCTCCTTGTCATACCTTGGGGCAGAGTGAGAGATGTATAAGAATGCCTAATGTACTTGGAATAAATGTTTTTATTTCCCCTTCGTAAAAAAGAATTCAGTGCGTTTTTCTTGAGTAAGTCTGCAAAAAGAAATGTATTTTGCTTTGTGGTGTGATTACAGCAGAAATTACAATATTTGTTGCTGACCATGACCTTTAACACCTAGGAAAGACCAGACAAAACACACAAAAATATCTAAAGATTCTTGCAGATCAATCATGCAGGCAGCTACACGACATACCATATACTATATATATTAGCTATACATATGTTGAGGATTTTTTTGTCCATAACACCCTCTGGAAACAAAAGATTCTACTGTTGGTCTTAGCTTCTATAGACTTCACAAACAGGTATCATGGTCCACCTGTCACTCTATGCATACCATGATGGCCGGCTGTCACCTAAAATAAATGAAAAGGGCATGGTTTCCTGACAAACAAACTATTTTTGCATGAGGGTAAAATATCACTGTGAGGATAGTATTGTTTGCACCTTGTATGGCCCCCAAAAAGTGAAGTGCAGATTCATGTCTTAAATATTAATAGAGGCAGACTCACTTGACGATGCTGGGTGGAATGTGGACATACTCCATTGGGATGATTTCTCCAAGCTCCTGAAGACTATTTACATACTTGATCTTGCTGCTGAACTTGGAGCTGTAGAAAACAGAAATGTGTAAATGTGCATTCAAATGAGTTGATTCAAATATTCTTACAGGTTAAGTTGACTCCTGGATTTCCAATGTAAACAAATGGTCTTCTTGGAAATAGCTAGGGCCATGAAGGGTGTTGTATTTCAATGTGTGGTGATAGGTGTTAGGTGCCATTAGATCACTATCATAGATGTGGTTATAAGAAAATGATCTAAATGATTAAGACATGTGACGTACATCCTGTGCTGATGTGTGTTCTACAGTTGAGAGTGTCGTCTAAATGTAAAGTGCAACAATGAGACCTTATGAAGGGTCTGGTGATTCCCAACAAAGTCCGTATGAACCAAGAAGGATGGACGATGATGAACATCTTAAGGTTTTTCTTCAGTCTGTAGGACAAGAGGAGAGGCAGAAGTGGTGTAAAAAGATGACATGGCATTGACATTTAAAAGAAGATGTAAATATTTTTATTGTATCACTGACATTATTTACTGGCATTTTATTTGAATGTAAAATGTATACACTACACAACATAAAGTGCCATCGAATATTCATACATAACAGTGTGAAAAAAGTATTGTTCCTGGTGTGTACACTACTTTCTGAACAATCCCACAATGCAATGGGTTAGTACTACTGTACTACTGTATGTTCTCCTTCCTCCTGCTCTCTCTCTCCTGCCCCCCCCCCCCCCCCTTTCAACCCAACCGGTCGAGGCAGATGACCGCCAAATGGTACAACTGAGTTTAACAAAAAATAGGTTTGTTAGGTATGCCCCCTACTGGCCTACCTATGAAACTGTTGATGAGTACAGATGAGGTCCAAAAATTATCAACCATGGGCTGAGTTGTATTTATTTCTTGAATCATAGTGACAATGAGCACTTTAATAAAATGTGTTGCAAAGGGGAAGCTGCTTTATTATTCACTTTCCCCATTCAAGGATACTTTTCATTTTTCTTTCTTTTTACTCAAACAAATGAATTTGAAATTCTTCCTTACAATCTGCTTTAGACATTTTGCATAATATGCCAGTGTAATATAATTACAACATAATATCTATGTGATATGTAATTAAAACGTTGGCCCCATGTAATAAGATCCCAGAGAAAAAACAACATGAAAGAGAATAAAAGAACACTAATATAATTATTAGAGACATTGTCTGAAGTCAAGGGTGAAATGTGTTTTGTGAAAAAAGAAAGGCATGCCAATTGTGTGGTTTAATGTGGTGGGGTATAATTGTTATACAATATTATACATTATAGTTGCTGCTCACTTTGTATATGTGAATATTACCTTCTGTCTATCATTTGGTAGCACTTTTTCATCCAGGTAAAGCCAGGCATCCTCCTTCTAGGTGTGGCGCCATTCAAGTAAACAATCATGTAATCTTCTGCCACCATTAGTTCCAAGGTACTTATTACATACCTACACACACACACACACACACACACACACACACACACACACACACACACACACACACACACACACACACACACAGGTATGAATGTTATAACAAAATACACAGATTATATTGCATAGT
>JAVQJL010017698.1:0-28450 GCA_036024295.1 Nannoperca obscura | reverse complement strand
TTTTTGTGTGTCAGAGCTGAGAGAGTGTCTCTTATAAAAACACACACACACACACACACACACACACACACACACACACACACACACACACACACACACACACACACACACACTATAGGCAAACACAGACTTAATTAAAGTTCCTTTTCCATCTGATGAACATGGTTGGGCTGTGTTGTCTGTCTCTGCCTTGTGATAAATTCATTCTGCCTGCCAGATATAAGCCATTTGAGCTGTGCATGTTCTTTATTCTTTATAGGGATCCCCATAAGCTGCCACTGAGGTAGCAGCTACTCTTCCTGGGGTCCACACACAACAAAAAACAACACATAAAACAAGACAGCCTGTCTGCAGCTGCCATCCTTCAGATACACTTGGTGACAGAGGGGTCTAGCACGTCCGCTGTGGGCTACATGAGGACTGACATGTTCCAAAGGCTCCTCCCACCGCCAGCCCCCCTCTTTCTCAAGAGGCCCCAATGCTCCTGCCCCATCTCATTATGTGGGCGAGATGTTTGGGGGTCTCTCTGTGCCATCCTGTCACACTGTCTGCAAACATAATGCCTCTCAGTGGGCGCCCTAGCTACCGCAGCACACAGTTTGTTTCTGTGTGTGTGTGTCTGTCAGTGTGTGGATGATCTCCTCATCCACAGAATTCCTTTCCCCTCCTGCTGGATCCTTTTCACACAGCCCAAAAGCAAGGGAGGGAAGGGGGTGGCCCTTACAGTCCAGAGGGTGTCCATGCTAATGCACGACTCAAATGTCACTCTGACCAGCGTAAATACAATACCTAGATTTGTATATGTGTCTTTTCAATTTGTGCCCATTGCTGAGGGTACAATGTAATTTTGCAGGGAGATTTACACAACCAGATGAGAGTGGGGCGTTGGGGAGCGCTAGTGAGAGTTGCCATCTAGCCTGTAGATTAATAAAAGCCTGTGTCAAGATCTGCAGGATGACAAACAGCAAGAACCAGACGGCACAAAACAAAAGCAAAACAATCAACTTCTTGAAAAGGCTTAAATGACATTTAATATATTTACTGGCAAACATAAATTGACACGGGAGGCTGAGGGGAGTGAATACAATATCTCTGATTGCTATTACTGGCATAAGCAATGACAGTGTGCACTAGATTGGTATGGTATATTGGATTTCATGTTCTTTGAAATGGAGTCTGAAATGTGAGATTTGTCTTTTGCCTCTGAATAGACCCCCCCCCCCCCATTCTCTCTCATTTGGAGACTGGCACATTCAGTTAACTAATGTGCAGTATGTGGCAGTGCTACACTATTACCCCATTCTCTCAACTGCCTGTCGAAAGGATGGAACATCAGATGTGATTTGGAGATGCTTTCTTCTTGTTTCCGTTTCACATCAGAAACATACCTGCTGGGAAGATTTTCTCTCTATAAATTTCCCCTATCAGGCGCTAAAATGCTATTCATCTCATTACGGCTGATTGGGATCCTCATTACATTAGAGAGTGCGCACAGGCACATGCATGTGTGTTTTCATGCATGTAAATAAAGACAAGAGATAATGAGCATAGAGAAAGCGAGCAGGAGAGCGATAGCGAGAAAGAGAATGAGGGAGGGAGGAGTGTGTTAATGAGTGTGAGATGTGCTGAGGTTGCTGTGTTTGTTCTGTAATAGTGCGTTGCCGCAGAGCACTGCCACCTCAGGTGGGTGATTAGCGGTAATTATATAATTACACAAAATGTGATAATAAACAGCACAGAGGGAATCAGCTCCATCATCTACTTTGCTACACCTCATATATACACATATCCTCATTTTCTCATGAACAAACATGTAAATAGAAAAATATGGTTCTCGCTTTTTAACAAATGCACACACCCTCTATTCCCGCACAGTCCTGCACCAACACAGAGACAGACGGAGAAACCCGTTCGCACCCAGATAATTCCAACCTGATACAAAAAGTAATGGAACACTCACACTTGTCCTCCACTCGCACCTGTGAGTAAAAACCGATTTGCTCCCTGACACACAGTAACGGCCAATAAAACAAGTGCTGACTCGCTCCCAAAGGCAGCCGAGGGGAGCGGGGGGACAAATGAACACAAACTGGGAGTAAAAAGCTTCTCCCAGGAGGATTTTTTCCTTTCTGTAGTCCTCATGCTCCTTCCTGCTTGAGTGAGAAACACTGTCCAAAACAGCCCACAATTGTCCATCTCATCTATGAGACCGCTGGTAAAAGTGCTTTAAAAAAAAGAAGGGTAATTGTCTGTTGCATCCCTCAGTGCTATTGGAGAGCAACTGAAGTGACTTTTTCATTCATAGGTCAAGTAAGAGTAAAAGCAAAATGTGTATATGTGTGTGTGCATGAATGCAAGTGTGAGTGTGTGTTTCTGTTTGCATGTCAGAGTGACTTTCAGCAGGAATACGTGGGCTTAAATGGGCAACGGCCAAAAAGTGACAGACAGAGAGAGAACTACAAGCCATGGATGAGCCATCCAGATGATTTAGGGATGGCATGAAACTCACAGTGAGGTTATGAATGGAGAACCACAGGCAAAACTGGGGGAAGAGGACGGAGGAAAAAGAGGGCAATGTCCGGATCGGGGGGAAAAACAGAAGAAAAGGGAGTGAGAGAACAGCATGGGGTGGAAGCAGGGGATAATTACTGCTAATAAAGCCTAATGGAATTCAGGCCTCACGTCAGGTGCAAGATGATCTGATTACTGCTGGGCGGCTGGGGGAAATTGGGAACTGATCCGTTAATCCCGCCATCCCCTTTTGTCTCTCATTCAGTGTGGGAATGTGTGTGTCTGTATGTGTGTTCACAAAATTGGAGAAGCATGCAAAGTTATTCTAACTCAGTCTTGTAAAATTGATGTACACAGCAAGCCCAGTAATTTCAATATTTCCCATTCTTGGTTTCAGTGTGTATATGTGTATATTTCAATATAGAACTAGGCTACAGAGCTCTATAGTGAAAGTGCAAATCTTATTAGATTTCACATTAGATTTTGTCTTATTATTAGTGTGTGTGTGTGTGTGTGTGCTTATCAAGAGTGTAAGTCACTGGGTGTGTTCTTTGACAGTCACTTGCTGTGACCTGTGGCGTTCCCGATTCAGAGCACAGCCCATTATCCTCTCTGCTGTAGTTTGTGTACGTGAGTGCATGTGCATGTACTGTACATCGGTGTCTATTTATGTGCATGCAGTTGAACCTTTCAACTGCCTCTCCCTCTCCAGGCCTCCTGCTGATGACTGCTGACCTTGGCTGAATATCACAGTCTGGCGACACAGAGGTGAGTGGAAAATGCTGCCTTTCTACAGTACAGTGTGTATGTTGTGTCCATTAGTGTCTGAGGGAGGGAGGGGATAAGAGAGATAAAAACAGAAAGGAAACAAAATGTCTTCAGTGTAAGTGAGACTGTATGTAGTGTTATATAATTGTGCCATATACAAGGTGTGTGTGTGACAGGATAGGAGCCTGTGTTGGCATGTCTGAAAGTTGGGAGATGTGAGTGTTTTGAGAGAGAGCATACATACATCTAGATCAACCAACGTATGTGGATGTGAGGACGAGCATCTTATGTGAGAGCATATACTCGAAACAATCTCTTCCTCATCTGCAGGAGATCATCTCCAGTCTCCCTCGACTTCTGTGATGTTTCCTGCTCTCATCTGGCTTCAGCGTCGCTGCTGCAGAGAAACAGTTTCAGCATGAAGAGCCGAGAAAGGAGCAGGCGTCATTAGCCTGGGTGGAGATGCCTTTCTCAGCCATCCTCTATCTCTCCATAGCACCTGCTCCGTCTCCAGATGAGATCAGGAAGGTGGGGCAGTGGAGGGCAGAGGAAGGGTGCTGCAGAGGCATGCTTGAAGCGGGAAGAGAGGCAGATGAGGGTGTAGGAGAGCGATGGGAAGGAGGGCTGTGCACAGAAGATATCAGCCCATGCCTTAAACCAGGCTGGAGGCACTCGTTATCATGGTTTGATTTCTTGCTATGCTGCTCCACATACTCAGCTCATTGTAATGGCTGTTGGGTGTGAACATGGACGTGGCAGAGGCAAGTCAAAGGGATTAGCCATTTAAAGAAGGAAAGACGTTTATTTTCAAGTGCTGGGCTTTTAGCATATTTATCAAAATGAACATCCAAGGCAACAGGGAAATAATATCAAACAAATCCCTGAGGAAAAACCCACTTGTCACATTTAAAATAAGATAACCACAGTGTAGTAAAGTTAAAAGTAACATTAACATGATGCATGTAAACTTATGGCCTTCCCAATGCCAAATGCCACGATCAGTAAATCACAACATTTTAAACAGCACTGACAATAACAAGGCCTTTTCCTTAACCCGATATGGTTGCCTGTCAGCATTTACAGAACTGAGAGCATTTTTCAACACCAAAGGCCTATATGAATCATTATGTTTAACATAATAGCATATTGACCTTGTATTGTAGGAGAGAAAATACAACTCACACCAGAGAGCACGCATGAGAATGGCATTTTCACGGCTGTTTTCTTTATTTTGCACACGAGAATATGCTGCCCCTTCGGATGACCTATATTATAAGCTGGGTAATAAAATAATTTTGCAGTTCCACCACAATCTGTTTAGAATTGTAACACTGTCACCTTTCACAGCAGTCGATCTTACCAGTAACAACTAGTCAGGGTCTGTTTGCCTGTGCCATGCAAGGCCTTTACTGGTTCACATAGTGTGTAAAAAGGATTTTATTGCAGGCCAATCTGAGGGCTTGTTGTCTTTTTACAGAGTATCATCTCTGCTTGTTGTGTGAGGGTGGGATAACATATTGGATGTTTATTAGACTTGGAGTCAATGCCCAGGCCGGAGCGCTGCTATAAAACTGCTTTCTATAGCTGGTCAGTAGAGGCAGTCAACTGGGCTGCTAGCCTGCTCAGGCCAGATGCTGCTGGGCTGCTAGGAGCACTTTTGTCCCCTATTCCCAATCATTACCAGATCACCCTGGAAAGGTCTGAGAGTCATGCACACGGCTTTGTTTACTGTAATATGTGACTTCTTTCAGTACACTCTGGTAGCTCAGTGAATGCTTATAGCACATACTATACAAATACCTGGGCATGTGTGCAATGCATTAGCTGGCACACAGAATAATCATTTGCAAGGTTCAAACTCAGCAGTGCCTTACAACATAAGTCCTCATGCCTGGCAGAGCGGTGTAGCGCTGAATTCTGGGATCCTCTCCCCTATTTATTTTGAGCTTCTTCAATTTTTAAAGGGCAAGCAAAGTACTGGCCAGAGGCACTTTAGAGACCCCTGCAGCAACATCCGAGATGAACCTGGCTGAAACAACCTAAAAAACAATCACGCACACACGTCACATCAGGGCCTGGGCAGTGAGATGAAATTGTGGGTGCTTAGGATCTGATGGACGCAGCCAGTCCCTTTCTCATCGATCTCTTCCTTGGACCATTTAGCACCACTGTTACTCTGGGGGCCGTGGCCACAGCTGTGTCTGTGCGGTCCTATGGCTCCACCATGGCACGCACGGCAGCAGGATCAAGACAGACAAAATATCAGTCTGCGTTTGGGCAGCATGTGAGGCACTTTCAGGGAATCGTGGCAGTGTTATGGAGCCGTGGGGAACAAGCCCCATCTTTATTGCTCTTTAATCAGAGCAGTGCAGGCTGGGTAAAGATCAATGATCTCTGAGTGTTAGCATTGACTGGGGCCTACAGCTCCCAATCAAGGGCCCCTCTCCCACCTAATGTTACATTTAATGAGCCAATTAGTCCACAATGGCGTGGCCGGCATCTTAAACTGTTGTTTACTCTGCATTCATTATTAATATCTCATAGTTAGGTATGAATAAAATTAAAAGGAGCGGAGAGACCATTAGCTCCCCATGGTGGATGCTTATTAAGATAGGATGCTTTGTTATCTGAGCAAGGGGTGGGGTGGTAATTGTTCGTGGTGGGCAGGATATGCTGGTTCAGTAGCAAGAGTGGTTTGATTTATACAACCTTGGAGATGTTGATGCATGCCTGTATAAGAGATGAAGGGGTGTGGTTTGCTCTAATGCCTGTGAGAGAAGAACAACAGCCTGCATCCAGTGGTGTCAGATGCTGCTTTAGCTCCTCGTAAACACTTTCTGTTCTTGCCCTCCACTCCTTACCCTCTTCTCCCTCTTCTTCCCTCCCTCCCTCCCATTTTAACGGACACCTCTGGGAGGGTGTATGAAAGTGTGTTTTATCTCCCCTTTCTGTCATTCAGTTTCTCCAGTTTGTCCTTTTGTTTCTTTGTGTTGTTTTGTTTTTCTTGCTAATTCTACTCTTTAATTTCATGGAGACCTCCAACTATCATCGTTAGCGCTCTTGTTCCGCACCCTTGTTCTGGCACGGCCGGATGTGGATACATGGGGACCAGGACTATAGCCTGCACGTGTGTGTGTGTGTGTTGCCTATTTGGCTGTTCCTCATGACGAAGATAGAGTGAGAGTGTGTATATGGAGGCTGGAGCAGAAAAAAATAAATCAAAAAATCAATAAAACATTAAAATCGCTTCAGTCAACAGAGCAAGACCCAGCTGCATCCAGCGGCTCTTTCGCCCAGAAAGATTCTCTGCTGCTTCTGTTGATGGGACTGACTGCAAATATTCAGCAGGCAACGCTGGGTACACACCTCAGAGAGGTGGAGGAGAGACAATGTTCAATCTGAACAGAATAAAACACATTAAAGGCATTTTTTGGATATGATATAGAGGATAGTGGCCCGAGGCACGGTAGTTATGACCAATCAGTGCAATTCCTTTTAAGAATTCATGAAATTAAATGATCAGTGAACCAATTTTGAATGCCTCTTATTGTCCCCAAGCAATTGGCTTGACAGATACTGGCTGAAAGGAATAGCCATTAAATTATAACAGAAATCTGCTAAAGGCGACATTACAAAGACTTACAAATGGCAACATTTGTGTTAAAGTCTTCTTCCCTGTCCTCCATTCCTTCATTCTTCTATTCATCTATGGACTCCAGTCAGAAAGCAACAGGGTAAGCCTTTTTCAGTTCCACTGCTCCTCGCCACTGAAGCAGTGCATAATAACTCATAGCCAACATCGTGCTGGAACGTGGCAGCAATTGCTTTCAAGCTCCCACTTAAAATAGTCCTGGTGACAAGCCTGCTGCTTTAAATAAGCGCCTCAGCCTGTCTGGAGAGGCTTCTTAATCCCAGTGGTGAGAGACACTCCAACAGGAAGACACTGGGGTGAAAAAACACTCCTGCACCAGAGAGACAGGAACAATTTACAGCAGGTGACTGTGGGAAGCAGGATTCACCGGCAGGGCGAAATAGAAGGAGCGGCAGAGAGTGCATGGGGGGTGTGGAGAAGTGGAAAGGGAATATACATGGAATGGAAATGAGACAGCTTACCTACAAATATCTCAGTGCCCGCACCCACACCCCCTAAAATACATCCTTTAGGGGCATTCCAGCACAAATGTTCTGTTTTGAGCAGCTCCATTTTTAAAAATGTATAAGGCTGAAAATACCAGCACAGATAAATACAGAAGTCCAGGGTGCAGCAACATGGCCCAAATATCTACAGTCACTGCTCTCTGCCGCTGCTCAGGTTTTGTTTCTGGACATCGCTTGTGTTCTCTGGCCTCTGTGTCTCTGCCAAGTGGTGTGAGCCGAGCTCATTCCCAGCTAGGTGACATAATCTTGGGCCAGAGAGGGAGAACAAGGGGGCTATGACGTCACCCATCACCTCTAGCACCTTACTAATATTTCCCCAAACACTCAAGCTCTCCTCTGAGAACAGTGTGTCCAGTACACAGAGGGAACATTTTGGCTTGTCCTCCCTCGCTCACTATTTTTTTTCTTTCCCTCCCTCATTGCCTCTCTGTCCCACCCTCTCATTCTTTTCCACTCCCAGCCTTCATCCCCTTTCTCCCCCACTTTTCTCCCTCTCTCTGTGCCACCCTATCACTTCCACTCTCCTTCCTTCCCCTTCTCACACTCCCACCCTCACTCCCTCTATACCTGAGGCTCTTGTTCTTTTATAGCAAATTGAACCTTTCACTCTGAAAGAAATAATTACTCTCTGGAGAGAAAGGGGACTGCCGTGGAATGCTGATATGACACACAATGTCACCTTGCCACTCAGGAGCAGCCTGCAAACCCAGCTCACAGAGAAAGTGAGGGGAGGATGGGAGGGAGAGAGCGGGTCAGGGAGCCGGAAGGGTGAGGAGGGTTATAGAATAAAAGTAGCAGAAAAGTAACAGAAACAGAAAGAGAAAAAGCATCGGTGAGGGAAATGGAGAGTGAGAGGAAACTGCCTGCACTGGGAAAAGAATACAGGAGATGGAGGGAGTGAAATCACAAAGAAAAGGTAAGGTATAGCAAGTAATAAGCCACGGGAAAAGAGGGAAGGGTGAGTGACCAAAAAATATGACAGGGATGAAAATGAAAGGCATGACACAGACGGAGAGGAGTGACAGTGGTATGTGGAACTGTAAAGGAAAAGTGAAACAAGAGGACAAGAGAGGATGCACGATGAGAAGGAGATAAGTAAGTAAGGTTACAGGACAAGGTGGTGTTTTGGGGTCAGAATGAGAGATAACGAGAGGGACAGACAGGGTGTGACCGCAGGAGCCCTTACCAAGGGTCAAACCAGGGATGGATCCATCTTCATCCACTGGCATTTGTGAGCTGGGGGAACGGGAGCAGTGAGAGCCGTGAGCCGGATCGCTGCCATTTCCACTTATTACCCGTCATGCCTTTCAGCAGAGCGGCCATGCAGTCATGCTCTGGCCCCCAGGAAGCTAAACGGCCCTGTGAGGGCTGAAAGGCAGAGGGGACAGAGTCGGAGGATGGGAGGAAAGGATAGGGGGAAGTATAAGGGTTGTGGACACAAGCTCAGGGCTGCATCCAGACTTACGGCTGGTAAATCCAATCTGGATCAAACTTACTGCCGGAAGTTTCTCCCAGTGTTAATTTCATTAACTGTCACAATAAATGTAGACAACAACGTTTCCACACTGAAGGTGCAATAACCCAATCAAATGTTCCATTGTAAACAAAATCTATGAGAAACTGCACTATATTGTTTTTCAATACATGGAAACTAAACAATTCACCTTTCTGCATATCACTGTTTTATTAAATGCACTTTTAAATGTCACATTTCATCCAAAGAAAAAAGCTCTTTCATAACAAAACTATATGTTATGTTATACTGTATATACTATATACTATGATTTTCTTCTACAAAATAGGTGTCTGAGTTAAATATTGACTGCAGAGATTTTAGATAACATTACAAATTGACAGAAATGATTTCAAGTGGCATTAAACTAATTTTACTCATGAAGATTAGTTTACTCATAAGGCGTACTGCTCATCATGAAAACATTTCCACAGTATATGTCTTCTGCGGCTCTGGAGGGAATTTCACAAAGTCTGAGCTTATCTCAGTTTAGGCTTCAGACTTTTTACCCAAACTATACGGAAGTACAAAAGTAAACCACTGAAATACCTATTTAATTAAGACCATTTTGAAAGAACATTTTAAAATATTCACTTGCTTAAGTTTTTCATAAACTAAAACGAGACTAAAACTTGCAAAATGATGATGTTTCGTATAAAAACACTCAAAATCCGGTCCCAAAATAATCACTGGTTGGTGACATGATTTCATTTTTTGTCATATGGCAGCTCGGAGCTACATCATTCTTCAGACAGTGAAACTGCATAGGGCTATAGTGGTAGAAAAACATGCTAACATGAAATATGCATTGTAGGTTTGATACTTGGAAACACCAATCTTGGAATGATATACAGTTACACCCAGCTGTACGAAAATAATACAAAAGTATTTTATACTTCTATTGTAGTTACCGCATTAAACCTGCAGTGAACCAGAAGTTCTGCTGTGTCATTATCTATTAATAATGACACAGCAGAACTGATGTACTGAGGCAGAATACAATTAATCCCTTGTATCTTTATCTCGACTCATGGCCATCGGAAATGTAGAAAATACTACAATACAGCATATTTCTAAGAAAGACGGAAAGAACAAACATATGTATATGCATACTCTCTACACCAACACGCACCTCTGATAACAGCCAACCTCCACCACCTCTTCCACTGTGGCTTGTGAAATGAGGGCTATTTTTAATATCTGCTTCGGTGCCTTCTGAATAATGGGCAAATATTACTCAAGGTCACAACTCATTTGTCAGGCTGTGAGTTGAAGGAATGGCCCAGTGCACTAAGGCTAACATTCAGCTTTTACTCCGCTGATAAAACCCACAGCGGCTTTACGAGGACAAGCAGTTAAAAATGGAAGAATAACAGGCATTGGTAAGACAGTGGCAGAGAGTGGTGGACAGCACAGCATGTAAGAGAATCATTCTCAGGGAAGGAAGGAAGGAAGAGACACAGGGCTTAGGCTTGGACCAAATTGGAGAAAATCCATCAGCTTATTGCCTCGTGATGTTATAACAGAATACCAAAGGTGGCAGGAAGGTGTGGCTCTGAGGATAAATCATGTTGCCTCTGCCTCCATGACAACTTTAGTCACAGTGACGTCCACAAAGGGGCTGTGGTGATCAAACAGGAGCTGTGATGACTTCATCCAAATGTCACACACACACACACACACACACACACACACACACAGAGTACTACAAATATCCCGTGTCTCTCTGGGCAAGCATTATTTGATCCTGGGAGACAGGCTCATGACAGACCATAACATGACTACTGGTCTCATATCTTAGACAGTGAATTACAAGGCACAGTTCACCAAGTATATCTATAATACATAGAATAGTAAAACAGATACAGAGGACAGCACTACCATGTCATGCCTTACGGCTATATTATTAATCATAGGGGTTTGCCGTTTACTGTCATACAACTGTAAACTATTACTGTGCTCAGCCGCTGTGTGCTTCTAGCCCCACAACCCCTGGTCTTAGGTTATTAAATCCTACAGCCCCCAGCATGCATCTCCAGCTAAGATGATTCCAACCCTGGCCAAAGACTTTTATCTTCCTCCCCAGCACAGGCATGGCACCTCCGCGATGCTTTCAATTTTCTGCTCTGTGCTTCTGTGTTTTATGGGCCTGTGCAAAGGTTCCAGACTGACTGGCTGGGCTGACCTGGACTCCCAGCCTGTTGGTGCGTGTGCCGTGTTTGGGGTGACATCAAGGCCACTGGCCAACCAGGGAGAGGGCTGCATGGCATCATCAGCCAACCACAAAACATCCAGACACCCCCGTCCACAGATACACAGGAAGACATCATGTTCCACACATGCTGATGACACATGCGGTGCTCTCACATACAAAGAGTAATCATAACACACAGCGCCAGGCTGGGGTGACAGTCCAGAATGTTATGGCTCTTTATAACGCCCATCCTTTGCTCTGAACAAAAAGCAGATTTTTATTGGCACAGTCAAAGAGTCTGAGTCAGTCTTAGTTTTTGTTCCAATTCCTGTGAAAATGGGTTATTCAAAGCTGAAAGGGAATTGAATTCCATTCTCAACCAGCCTCAAAAACTGTAATTACCTGTACAAACAGACTGGTGGAATAAGTAAAACCACAGCTACTGTACAGTCAGTGAATCTAGGCACAGGGAGGAGCATGGGTCTGCTTTTATGTTAAACAGTTAATGATGAACACCGGATAAAAGCCACATCTTTCTTTCTGAATGCCCTGTCTGCTTCTATTCATGCAATAATTAAGCTCCATTTTAGCATTAGCTCTAAATGGCTATTTATTGCATCGGTGACTTATCATTGCTGTATGAGATGGCGGTCAGTGCTTTGTGTGTGGCCACTGAAGAGTCAGTCTGACATCCACATATACAATGTGTGTCATAGTAAAAGTATGGACAGCAGCTGCACCCTGTGTAGCATAACCCATATAAGATTTATTATTTCATCTGAGCACATGACGTCTCTTTGCAAAGGAACTATATTAGTTCCTAAATGTTTTTGGTTGTATTGGAGATATGGACTCGGGATGGGATGACCAAATAAATAACAGATGTTCCCTCCTGTGAGCATCCATCATCCAATGAGCACACAATTTCCCACGACCCTCTTTCCCCCCCACCCTGCAGTCTCAGTTGATTTTGCTGCCTCTTGGCACTCCATGGATCCAAATCGAATCATTACTTGGATTTAAACTCTCCAAACTTGGATTGTTTTTCAGGTGTAAATACAAGGTTGATGGGAAGGTAACTCAATAAGGAGGATTTTAAGCAGCCGTTAGATGACGGCCTGATGACCCAGCCCCATACTGAAGAGCAGCTGTCCTCCAGGACCTCTAGGTGTCTCCCTCCCTGCCGTGTGATTTGGTTCTCTTCCTCTTCATGCATTTGTACCTGGTGAGAGCAGTCTGAGGGGGCAGGATTCAAATCCCCCCTAAAACCCTGGGCTTCTCATGCAATTAAATCTAAATCCCATGTTGGATATGAGGCAAGGATGGAAGAACCTAGCTCCCCTGAAAAGGCTTGAATAGTGAGCAGAGGTTTTTCCTGTACAGGGGAATATGGTGTGATGCATTACATCTTTCAACCCAGCACCCATAGCCCACCGCTTAGCTGATCTTTGAAAGATATTGCTTATAAAAGAGATGACTCCAGGCGACGGCCAAGTTCTGTAGTTTTATTACACCTTGGGGCTACAGCGGCCTGTCTTTGGAGAGATAAGGTTGTACCCTTTTCATTTTGTATCCTCCGGCCGATATTTTAAGCTGGCTTGTTAAGGGCAGGCGAGCTGAGTGCTGGAACAGAGTTTGATGCATGGCTTTACAACAGGAGCCGGGCCCATAACGCTCAAAGGCCGATCATTACTGACCTTAATAGCCCAGTCTGCATCTGGGCTTGATTGATCGTGCCTAGCAGGTTGTGAAATGCGCCATCTGGAAGGAAGGAAGGTGAGATGGGCAATCGGAGACGAGGGAGAAGGCAGGCAACACCAGCCGAGCACGGAAGAAGGGAGGAGAAGAAGAGAGCGGGAGGAGATGGGGGAGAAAAAACACAAACCTAGACGATCTTGTACTGAAATTGATGGCCATAGTGGGATGCTGTAGAAACTTAACTGCACTAAGAGGCCCACCAAGCACCATAAACACTGTCCCTGACATAAACAACAACACTTAGCCAGACTAGGTGTATACAATATTCATCTGAGGAGCTGCTGCTTGGTAACTCTTGTTTACTTGCTCTGCGCGCTTGGATAAAATCAGCACTGCTTAGGTGAGGCAGCAGGATGGTAGAGTAAGTGTGATATGAGTTATGTGAATAAGTGTGATTTTGAATGCATGCGTATCTGTTTGCGTGTATGTGTGTGTATGTGCTCATGAGGGATGTGTGAGGAACAGAGGGTGGTTAGGTCCACTACAGTACGTTATTTCAGAAAGTCTGCATAATGTATGATCCTCAAACACAACATTGGTGCTACAAATTATCATAAGGCACTCAATATTATGCTGCACAACTGAAGCCAAAACACTGTTGGGTCACCACTTTGCATAAGCCCACCCTATGAAAAAAAACAGAAGACAGAAGTACCTTTGATTCCAGTTTTAAATCTAGGAAAGCATCTAGGAAGCAGCACATGATGTCTTTACTCCATGCAAAGTTCATGCATAGTAACTGAATCACTCAAACCATTCATGCGCAATGAAATTTCACTGCTATAAGTATTCAAGTTGGCAGAACACTGTTGAGCAGCCCTTTCGTGTCAGCTGAAGCTCCGGAGAGACCATCAAGCTCGTGTTCTCCATTACCATACTCTCCTCTCAGTCAGTCAGTAATAGTAGCTACAGTAGGGTGAACTAATGTGTATCTGGTGCAGAAAAAGGACCCTGACAGACTGCTTTTTGCACTTCATTAGACCAATTATTTGGCTTGCTGAGTCATTTGACCCAGCCAAATCAAGTGGGTTATGATAAATGCAGAGAGAGTTATACTGCACTGTGACTTTTGATATTAATTTTGTCCTATTTCTGCATTTGGCAAAGACACCAGTACAATGCATAGCACATAACACACCATAACTTGCGCATGAAAAAAGTGTTTAACAGCAAATTAATGTATGCTGTAATCAGCACCAAAAAAGGTCTTTGGGGCCAACTTAATGTGAGGGAAGATGAAACATCTGGTATCAGGTAGGTTAGGAAAAAGAACAAGGGAGAGAGAAGGAGAGGGAAACACAGGTTACAGTATGTGTATTTTTTATGCTTACAATCGCGCTACACTTTCACATTGTGTGTGTTGCCTGTATGTCTGTATGTAATGAAAGAGAGACATACAGACTGTGGATGTGGATGCGTGAGCGTGAGCGTGTGCTTGCATGCGCGTGTGTGTGAAAGGGGAAAGGGATGACAGAGGGCCAGGTGGAACGGACACTTCTGTCGCTGACTCAACACCTTTCTCATTTTATTACCAAATCATCCATGACAAACAGCTCTGGCGTTTGGCAAAGGTGAGGCAGGCAGGATAAAAGCTGGGATGAGAGCAGAGGAGGTCACCTCGATGCCGCAAACATTGCATTGGTAATGTAACATGTCTGTGTCACTTCAAATGTCACCTTTACATGATGCAGTCATCCATGTGTCATTTTTAGATATGCCGGCTTGACAGTGATGGCCCTCACTTCTTATAGACTCCCACCATCACATCACAAAGGGCTGGCGACGGCGAAATCTTACCACCTGAGTGACTACCCAAAGAAAATGCTTGGTGACAACACAATCAATATAGCCTGTAAAATATGAAGCAATCATTCTTCATGAACATTCAAAACCAAGTCAACCATAATAATATTTTGAACTACACAAAAATGGAAGTGCTGTGTATAAGATCTATTTTATTGAACAATGATTATAAAATCAGTTTATCTGTTTATACAACGCTGCCGCCACCAAAAAAACCCTAAACTGCGGAAATGATATGTAGCCTTTTTTTTAACCTCTTCATCTAGTTCTGTTACATCTATCTGCTTGTGAATACACCAGCAAGTTTGTTTCTGACCCTTTTTTGGGGCAGAGTGTTGGAATGAGAAGATGTTGTTCGGACAACTCAGTGCTGGGGAGTACGGGTCGAGTATAGGCCTGCCATTCTTTAATGTCAATGAGAAAAGCCAAAGCCTTTTGTGGCTACGTGAGAGGGAGCAGATTAGCCTGATTGACGGCTATAAGATGCTAAGGATGAAGATTGAAGCGCAGCAAGCCGTGACGTTGGAGTGGAATGGAGTTCATTCATGAGTTACGAGTCTGTTTCAGTGATGTAGTAAAAGACGGATAAATCCTCCCAACAGCCTGCAAAAAACAAAAACAAAACAACAACCTCAGGCTTGTGATGGAGACTCATACAAGACAACATGCAGAAGACTGAGACACTGGCGGCTGACACATATACAGTATGCCCAAAAATCTAACCACAAATCAACACCAGATATAGTAAACAGCAGAAAATACAGATCAAACTGCCATGCCACTTCAAACTACTTTTTTTCACACAGACTTTTAGATTTTACCCACAGTCAAGATTGTGCTGAAAACAGGCAAAGAGCAGCCCTGAGGACTGTCACACTCTCCTTTGTCAAGTTTATTTTTCAAGGCGATATTCCCTACTTAAGAGGCTGAGGGAGCCCGTGTAAAGTCCTGGACAGACAAGAAGCACGCTGATATAAATACCAACACAGCTAAGAGCTCTTCTCTACCTCACAAGGACCCAGACCTGCAAGGACAAATGACCGTCCCTGATGCTGTCCCTGAGTCCCTGTGCTTAAAGAGGCCAGTTTAAGGTTAAGAGGACCTCAGGCCCCCAACCACCAACAAGCTGCATTTACAAAGTCAAACTTCTCCTCTTATGAGAAACCTAAGCAGGGATGTGTTTTTAGCTTGAGATAACCTACTTTACACACAGTACTGTCATGTAGGTTTAGTAACATTAAGGGTTTTGACTGAGGCAGAAAATTTGACAAGAAATGAAATGGCTCAGATAGAGAGTTCCATGGGTGCACATTAAGACAGAGTAGCCAAAAATCTAATTAGTTTTGAGGTGTCAGTAAAGGTTGTTCCTTGACTTCCTGTTTATTATCAGACTGACTAGTGTAGAAGCTCCCAGTGGAGACCAAGTGTTAGGGATTAACATGTCATCACAGAAGGGGGAACACAGACATTTTGACAGTTACACTCGTGAGCCGAGGCTTCATCTAACACCTGCCTCACACCTCCTGTCCAGAAGCGCACCTGTTCTGACACAGTGTGAGGCTCAGAGCCATTCCTGGAGCAGTGTTTACACCTGTCTTAGCCTCACAACAACACACTGCGACGGGGAAGAATGAGAGGGGCTGACGATCAGGGAAATTGGGGAAAGAGGAAGATGCAAAAACAAGAAATTGATGGAAATTTCCTGTGGAGAAGCTGGGGTGGAGTAATGGCAACGCCTGAGCACGCTCAGCAGCGCTGTGGTGTCGAGGTAACATTGATGCATTGTGTGACCTTACTTGTAATGCCAGCCTTAATCTACGCAAGTGGAATAAATGAAGTGGGGCCGCTGCGGACGTGTCACCTAGACTTATAAAGACAAATCCACCGCCGCTCTGAGCTGTGTACATGTATTCCTAAAAGTCAGAGAGACATCTCGACAGAGTGGAGTGCCCAGCATTGCCGGCTGGCTGGTGACGAACACATGCTAGCTCATGGTTGTCATGGCTGCGTGGAGCTGTCTGTCATTCTCTCTCACACAGAGAAGGTATGGGAGATGTGAAGGTGAAAAATAGACGGAAAAGAAAAAAAGTAATCTGAAGAAAATTAAGGAAGCGAGTAAAAAACGGAATAAACAAAAGATGATGAAAGGGCAACATGTAAATAAATTGCTTTTTATATGATATTTTATCCAATATTTAAATTTTTATAAGTGACACACAAAACATTTTAGAAGAACAAAGAAAGCTAGATTTCGATATAATGTAAAAAAAAACAACAACATATACAAGATAGGCTAGATGTTTTTGTTTTACTTTTAATTGTTTTTTTTTGGTCAGAAACACAAGAGGAAACTTAAAATGCGTAGGTATTGTCATTATGTAAAAAGAAAAAAAAAGAGAAATATGGGGAGCCAAAAATCTAGCCAATTTGTCTTTTTATGTTATAGGCTCAAAGATTCCCACAATACATAAATATGTTTATGGCCTTCAAAACAATGAAGACAGAGGTAAGTATCTTTAGAGAAGTATTTAAGCTTGTGTGAGTATTTGAAATTGATTTGTGAGGACAGTACTTGAACCTCACACTGATGTGAGACGGACTGCTTTTTTGCAAATCCCAGTGTGCTGACACTAACACAACTTGCCAGAACCACTCATTACAGTTTAACGACGGATGTCCTGACAAACAATGTTTTCTGCCGGATAGCCGACTGGCTGTCAAGTTAGCTGCAGTCAATTCATACTTGGCTGACTTTATTGGCATGTACTTCAAGTAAAGAGCCATCATTGATCACCATGCGTTTAGTCAGTTTGTTTCGGAGCAGTGGGAGCTGACCGGATTGACAACAGGCCTACCCTTGATAGATGCTGCGCTGACAGTGAACATATGGATGTTGAGCACTGACACATGCAAGGGGCACTGGGATAGGGGTGTGTCTAACATGCCAACAATCTTATGTCCACTACGAGTCCTGCTCCCCCTCCCACTCTCCCCTTGCCTCTTGTCCGGTCCTCTGACATGCCTGTGATTAATGCCCCTGGCCAAGATGATGATAATAATGATCATAATTAATCAACGGTTCTTCCTGCACCTCTAGGAGTCCACAGTGACCTGGAAAAGACACGCAGACCTCTTTTCCCCTGTTCTTCCCCTTCCTCTCTCTCTCTTTCTCCCTCTCCTCCTCCCTTCTTCCTTGTCTCACTGACAGGCCTGAACCTCGGCCCGGCAGAAAGAGCCATGCATTATCCTGCCATTGCCACTTCTATTTATATCACACCGTCTATCACTATCACTTACTCTCCTCCACCCGCCTTTCCTCCGCCCGCCTCTCCAAAGTGGAGTTTTCTTAAAGCTGCCCCATATTTCCTGGTGGAATAGCGCTGCCTATGCAAATGGCTGGGAGTCAAAGAAGCAGCCTCTGTGACAGTGAGAAACTAACATCATCATTTTTTAGACGTACACAGAAACAATGTCCAAAACAAAAGCCACCACCTCTTGCTGCCTAAGGCCTGGTAGGAGTCTCCCTCTGTCTCCCCTCTGCGGTGTATTCCTGAAGGTTTGACATGGCTGTGTGAGAGAGAGCATTTCTGAGAGTAGAGTTTGTGTGTCTATTCCTGAGATCCAGAATATATGCAGCAGCAGAATGATATTTTAAATTCCTTGGCGGCTGCCAGGTAACAGTAGCCTGGAGCAATGGAAAAGTTTTTTGTCTCACCTTCTCTTTATTTCCCCTGGTGGGGAGGATACAAAGCTCTTTTGCTCGGCTGAGTCGTACGTGCCCGGCATGTGTTGAAAACACATCCCTCCTCCCCAAGCTACTCAAATGCACATTGCATTATTTTTATTTTATTTTACTGTCTCTTAATACACTCTGTCCAACAGTACAAAGGACCTGAAGGCAGGTGCTGACATTGCTTACATGTCACACACTGCATTAACCCCACTTATAAGTACAAGGTAGTGTCACCCAGTGCAGCTCTGATTTTAAAACTATAAACCCCACCATGGTATTTTACTCAGTAATGCAATGGTGTGCTTTCTGTTGGTTTAGCAATAGGCCACATTTTTATTTCTTTTCTCCCCTAAAAGTTTGTGTGTCTCTGGATTGTTGTCACTTTGTGCTCTGACACATTGCTTTTCTCAGTCTGTTTTTAGGGCTTTGCTGGATCTCAGTGAATTCCCCTTGTACCTCTGTGCCAGGCCCATCCACCCACGGCGGATCCTGCTATAGAAACAACTACAACACATGACATCATCAGAGCTCGACCCACACACAGCAGGAACAAAGGAAGACCTACATTTACCCCTATACCAACCAGGTGGCCTACATTCCCCTGTTGCATAAGATGCAGGATCTTTTCTTGTTCTTTGCTCATACGGCGTTTCTCAAGCATTTCAAAATGTCCCACCAGGCGCTAATGCAAAAGAGACTTCTTCACACACACATATGAATACTGGGTACATTGTTATTATCATCATTGTCATCATTGATGCTCAACCCAACCACTAAACACATATGTACTAAAAATGTGCAATAGATCTGAATTCATCTGAGCCAGAAGTGCACTCTGCCGATTTACGGCGCGGTTCTTCTCTGTATAAGTGCCATAATGCTTTATGATCTGATTCCAATTCTATTTTGACATCATGAAATTAAACTGTTACATCTCACCAATGGTAAAACCTAGAGTCAAAATGCCTTTGGATAGCTTGGTACCAGTGTCCAAGTGACAAAGTATTAGTAATAATTGTGAAAATCAAATAAATGACATTTGCTTTTCAAACAAATATTACAATGACAGACAAATAAGGTAAGATCTTATTCATACTCAAGGTCATACAAAGTCATTGACAACCATTGAATTGTAAAGGTTGCAGAAAATGTCAGCACAGAGCTTTTTTCTGTACTTTGATAAAAGCGTGGCGTGAGGTCAGCCAAACAACACTGCTTTGAAACTGTTGTGGTAAGAGTTTGAGGGGTCAGCCCTCCCACAATGCCCACATCCAGCTTACAGAGACCTTGATCATACTGCAAAGCAACAAATGATGAAGGGATCAACACAAGAAAATAAGTATAAAGGGATGGTGGGAGGTAGAAAAAGGGAGGAGAAAATGGAGAAAGTCTCTGGAGTCAGGGGAACAGGTAAGGAAGCCATTGCTGGCAGCAGAGCAGTCATCTCCAGTCATTGGGGCCAAAGTGAAGAGCCTAGAGGCACTGACTGTACAACTGCCGTGCCAAGTCTGTGTCTTAGAAAGTCGAAAATAAAGGCTTCTTATCACAAAAAAATACAGTATGTCTCCAATGAACACAAAGATGCTGTTGATAACCTTGCTCTTGTGCTGAACACCATCTCTCCCCAGGAAGCTGAAGGCAGGGAGGAAATATTGACAGAAATGTTTTCAGATTATATTCTCATGACTAAATCAATACACAGATGGGCCATCTCTTCAGAGTGGAGTTAGGATGGAGTCATCGTGAAGGTCAAGCAGTTAGCCCATTAAAGAGGTAGCTAGGAGCACGATTTGGCAGCACATCTCTACCTCCTCCTGCATGGCACGGAGGTAGCAACCTTGAGGAGTTGATTAGCAGTAGAGACGGCTCCCACGACACAGGAGACCCCCGCCTCATAAAATCCCAAGCTCGGTAGCAGAACAGGGGAGCCTGGGAGAGGGGAACTGGAGGGAATTCAAGGCAGAAGAACTGCCTGCCTGCCTCATCTTTTACAGGACAAATTAAAACCACAGCGGAACAAGTCATAAAACAGGAAATAATGAATTCAATTATACTTTTTAGTGTTTAGGGGCTGCTGGTGAGATGTGCTGAGTGGGCAATGCAAGACGTGCGCACAGCAGCGGGCACAGACTGATGACTATGTTGGTGGCGCTGAGCTTTGCTGAGGGCGGCGTGTGTGCTGACTGCATGTCTGCATGCCCCTAGGAGCAGTTTAGACCTCGACAGGGCCTTCATTAGCAAATGAATGACTCTTAATTGGCCTGGCAAATACACAGGATGCTTGTTGATTATAGGGAGGTTTCTTTCTTTCAGCCAGTGCTTGTACTTTGAAACAGATGCACAAATACACAAAGTCTATACACAGCAAGCTACATTTAAACTAGCAGAGAGGCATGCTTTAGCACAGGCAATACTGACAATAACTGTCATGTCATCAGAATGATAGACAATTCAAGGCTTTGCTGTGCCAGGTTCAAAAGCAGAGCTTCAGCTGTCAACAAAGGACTCTGACAAAGAATTCTGGGACATATTCTCTTTCTTCTATACTGTTCTCTATCTCCCTCTACCTCCCACCACCTATTTTTCGCTCTTTTTCAATCCGCTCTAGCTTGTCCCCTGGCATTACTAACACCTCAGCAGGAGGGAGAATCACAGACAAGAGTCCTGTTGTCCTAGATTCAGCAACACTGGCAGGAGCACGGCACATACTGGCCTGTCGTACAAGCTGCCGTATAGGACTGAAAAATGTGTGACACAAAGCAGCCCAGTTCAAACACAATACAGAGCCCACAGGACCCCCAGTCACTGTACACACACACACACACACACACACACACACACACACACACACACACACACACACACACTTAGAGCTGATAATAAAGAGAATGCAACGTGTTATGGTTAGGTCATGGTATTCTCTGTGGTTAGGTTTGTTATATCAGTAATGCCATCAACACACTCTTTTAATCTATGTGTAACAGTGTGTTTGAGTGTTTCTGTAAGTTAACAGATAGTACATATAGATATAAAATGAAAACACAGAGGTTAGGGATAAACATATTGATTTATGACTTCATATTTGTGAACCTATGAGTAAATAGGAGCCAGAACGAGCAGGAGAAAGACAGGGTCAGACAGGGTCAAACTAAGAAGGGAAGGCAGAAAAGAGAGAGTGGAGAGGGGTTGAAAAATAAAAGACAGAAAGAAAAAGCACAAATGGTATCTCAGGAAAGTCAGTGTCGCCTCTATGCCCCAGCCCCTGGTGCCACTCACCCACTGCCAGCCTGCCAATTAAAACACTGATTAAAACCGACAAAGTGTCTCCAAATGAAGAAAGAGCTGTTGGAGGTCTTAACTGCTGAAGCCTGTCAATTACACTGCCAGAGGAAAGTGGTGAGGGAAGAGCAAGAGGGTATAGCAATGACACACAAAGCAGGGGGCATAGATGAATATAAGATCTCTCACTGAATGCTCTATGACTCCCCACGCTCCTGCAGAAAAATGGATAATGTGTGAGGAGGAATTTAACAAAGAAGTTGACTTTTAGGTTGTTATTTTGTTCCTTCACCCCACAGCCTTCATTCTGTACATTCTTTTGTCTGAGATATTCTTTGCAAAATGGAGAAAAAAAGCGACATTTGCATACAAGTGCTCTTATTTGTGGGAAAAAATATGTCATGTGGTAGACCTATAAGAGAGATCACAGACCAACAACACAGTGTCCTTTTTGGTACCTCTTATTGCATGGTGTCACTGTAAGTCATAGAAGCCCCACAGTGATGGGCTCAACAGCAAAGCCCTCAATCCCAGATAAACCACCCACAGTGTACATCAGCTGCTAAAATATTGTATTTGTGAGGTCATAAATCTTGTTTTAGCGGGACAGGAAGAGAGAAGAAGCCCTAGTCTCCCCTGCATCGTTACAGCAGCATCCCTGCGGCCCATTCCACCTCCATTTAAGCTAAATGTCAACTTTTCAGCCTTTTTTTCCCTTTTTGCTTCCTGCAGTTGCCATTTGTTTTAACACGGGAGGAGGAAAGTAAGAAAATAAGTCAACAGGAAGAAAACTGAGAGGAAAAAAAGAGCCTGTTGTCAGCGGCTTTCAGAGCTAAGTGGATCGCCGAATGTTCTATAGTTTACGAAGAAGAAAGAACCCAGTGGAGAGTAAACTTAGAGATAAAATGGATTCCCAATCTGTCTGAATCTCTAACCCAGGAGCCAATGATATGAGTAATGAGGGCTGCTATTTGTTATAACAATGTCCTGTACCTGAACTGCAAGAATAATTTCATATCCAACTAGAACTCTAATACCCTAATACTTCATACATGTTATTATTATTTAGACATTAATCATCATTAAGAACCCTAATGATATTCTTTCAGTTTAATTAAATTGGAATGGGGTTTTTTTGTACTCTGTGGTGCCAAGTGAACGTACTGCAAGACGCTCTGGAAAGCCGCTCAATCATCTTCAGCCAGATGGCTGTGGATTAAGAAATAACTGGTGTGCAAATTCATGTGGGTTGGATGAAAATGGGGAAGCACCTAGGTTATGTCATTGCCACTGTTAAAACTTCTTAAACATGGTGTAATACATTTTAAAAAGGATTGATAAGCTAAAACGTTACTGTGTCCTTTTGACCAATATGTTGGCTTTGAAGACTGTGTTCAAAGTGAATCATGTTATTACAAACAGTACAACTGTCCAAAGTCCGCCATTAAAAATGAGATATCTAAGCATCTGTTTAATTTATTCATGCTTTCCGCTGTATTTGTTATAGTCACCTTGTAAAGAGTGGTCTGCTGTTCTGCCGTGGGAGGGAAAATTTGTGGTGGCGTTGGGTGAAAAACAAAGAACAGATGAGAAAGCACCTGTATGCCTCATAAAACAGAGATCGCTATAGAACAACCGTTTCCTCTCAGCACATGGTGAAAAACACAGCTAGAGGACAGCCAACAGGATGAGGCGGAGGAGCCAACACACTGGCCATCTGATAACATTAAGCCCACTGAATCCCACCACTCACCATCTCTCTTTTTTTGTACTTTCTCCTACACTGTCTCTTGTTTGCTGCCATTCTCTCTCCTTCTAGCAGATGTGGGAAGGAAAGAGAAAGCTTGAAAGATTGAGACGGAATTAGAGAACTCTAGAAAAATACATTAGCTAAAAAAACGAAAAAGCCAGACAGAAAGAAAGAAGGAAAAAGAAAGTCAGGATGTCAAAGTAAAAGAAAGAAAGCAGACAAGAGTGAAGGTAAGGGCTAGAGAAAAGGCCCTATTTTCCAGACCAAGCTGAGGCCCTAAGGGGCATGCATTAAACACTGTGTGAGGCAGACCTCACCCTTTACTTCTCTATTGGCTTATTCAGGGGGGAGGCAGCCACTGTTAATATTTCATGGGCCAAGCAACAGTATAAGGAAGTGTAAGCTCACAAGAGAATCCAATGCCCCCCCCCCCTCTTGCTCTGGACTACAAATGTGTCCTGTTGAATAAGAATTGTATGTTTGTCATTGGATTATGTATTGTACATGTATCAGCATGTGTGCATGTTACTCTTATGTGAATGTCTCTTTCTCCCTTTGCCTGACAATGCAGAGTAAATGGACTGAAGAGCAAGGCTGAGTGGTCAACGCTCTCATTCAGTGGATTAGTGATGGTAGCCTGTATCCTTGAACTGAGGAGGTGTAGTGCTGCAGAGAAGGCTTATTTATCCCAGCAGTGTGATCTACCTGTCCACCACTAAACCACATAACATCATACAGCTGCTTTAAGATCCATCCTGTTAAGGTAACACATTATCTTCCATGGAAAACACTTTCCCATTATCAGGTTAGATAACAAACAGGCAGACATCACTATAAACTGGAGGTCATTACATCTTAAAAGCCTTGATGTCATAGGCTCGACTTGGTTATTTTGCCTAAGAGTCCTTTGTCCACTGCACCAAAACGAGACAACAGATTTTTTTTAAAGCCATTCATGAGCCTTTAATGGGCAATTGTAAGATGCTGTGTCAGACATCCACAAATGGGTGCCATCCTTCATTGGCACCTCTCAAGTGTCTGCATAAGTTGAAAAAAAAAAAAAAAAGCAAAAGCGAGGCAGAGCCTCCGAGAGCACAAAAGACACAATGAATCCAGTGCTCTGGTCTTGGCTGTAAGAGGCACTTTGCTGACTGCGTCCCCCGAGTGCCCGAGCAGGAGGACAGTCCTTTGTGTTGCAGAAGTCTTGGGCCACTGAATTCTCTGTTTCAGCGATTCTTTACTAGGGACAGATCCCGAGAGGTGCTGCTTCTCCCTGGGCTCCCCCACTGTGACTGACGTCCACCTTCTGTTCTCATGTAGAGGGGCAAATATGGGCCACTATCTGACCCATTTAATTGACTGAAGTGATGATAGGAGAGGTCACCTATAACCACTTGGCAAAATGAGCACACCAGTATGAACACAAGACGGTCAAAGAAAGAGTTGCACAAATAAGTGGTTAGTGGAAGCAGAACAGCATCACTAAACATCAAAAAAAGAATCATTTCCAAAAGCTTTCAATGGCATTTTTGAATTTTTTCAGGATCTCTTGTGTAAAAGGGCCAGCCTGATCAGTCACTCAGTCACTACTTCACCCTCGTTCATCAGACCATTCTTCATCTGGGAGTGCACAAGAATTTGCGGAACAAGAATGGCATGTGCTGCGACTAGTTCACAGGCTGACCTCAGGCTGAACGTGGTGATGGAGAAAGTAACTGTACAGGTCTGTCCCTCGGAAACCGTTACAGCCCGTCTGGACGGAAATGTTTTCATAAGCCTATCAAATTCATCAAGGGACTGTTTTATGGGGTCATAAAAAAGGTGTGATAAATACAGTGCCTCAGGTCAAAGAGTTGTTAAGTTCTGATACCCATGGTGCAGACAGGGACTACGCTAGACCGGCTTAAGGCAGAGCAATTATTCCTCTCGATAGTGATGTCAGGCCCTGTATGGCAAGGGTTAGAGCATAACACTCAAAATACAGGTGGGGATTAAAGGCCGAAACCCTAATATTGTAATCTTCCACACTGATCGAGCTGGTATCTTAATGAACAAAGAATCTCTAAGACATACTTGCAGATTTCCATAATGTAAAAAATGTATACAAACATTGATCATTTACTGTTCAGACAGGGGCTCTAAGATCACTTTGGGGATAGCACAGCTGCAGGGGTCAGACAAAGAGGTAGAAGACAGGGGGGAAGAGAGTGAGAGAGACAGCAGCAAATGAATGCAGGAGCCGTAGAACACCTTGACAGGCAGATATCTTGCTATGCACGAGATCCACCTCAGGGGACGTCTGGCTAATTTCCTGTGAAAACAGCAGACTACCGAGGCAAGAGGCAGCGTGTGGAGGTGTAAGACAGAGCGGGGAGGAGGTAAACTATTTTCAGTTCCTAGGAAAGTCTCATCAGAGTTTGTTCTGCTGGCAGTACTGACACGGGACAGGTGGACAGGGAAAGAGGTGGGGGGAATGGAGGAATAGAAAGGGAGGTGCTGGGGTTATGTCTGGGCTGAAACAGCTCTGATGGAGACCCTCCCTGTCGTTGGAAGAGTGGTGATGCTACATGATTATTCAGCATGGCTCCTCATCTGCATCTAGTTTGGGACGCCCTGGCACCATAATAATACTCTGTCTGTCTGCAGCCCCAGATCCTAGCGACAAAAACTCAAAATACATACATTAAGACTTACTTCTACTCTTTCTTTTTCACTTTTACACACACACACACGCACACTGAGCCTCAGTTTCCACACCAAATGGCGCCAGGGAATGAATGGCAAATGACAAATTCTGCTACATATTCTCTGTATGGAAAATATGACTCCCCATTCTCATGACACATTTGATATACAGCCATTGCAAATTAACCATGAGGCTGCAAGTGTGGAATGAATTGATATTCCAATCATCTGCATGATATAACTGCCCACAGAACAACGGCAAAGTCATCTGCGTCGTCTTGATTAGTGAAGTACACAAGCAGGAGTATACAATTGTCTGTCTACACTAGAAGCACACTCCTAGCAAAGGCCTGCGTCTAATAGAGGCAGCCTCCAATAAATTTGTACAAATATTCAAACAGAAATGGGAAGGCTGCTTCATCAGTGGGATGTGTTGATAAACAATGGCGGTCTGTATTAGCAGACGCTGCTGTCAAGGACGTGTCTGTCAGGCCCACCGAACAGAGAGAGGTGAGAAAGCAGAAGAGAGAAGGAGAGACTGGGAAGAAGAGGAAAAGAGAAAGAAAGAAAGGGAAAGAAAAAAAGAGAAAGAACAAAAAAAAAAGGTGAAAGAGTGAAAACTGGGGTTGTTCTCAGAAAGGTCAGACTGATTGTCTCTGCCCAAATATGCTGGCCTTTTCAAAATTAACTTGGCAAAGGCGATATTTTCCACAAAGCCGGCATCATGAATCAAAGAAGCGTCTATAGTTCATCCCTGAAAGCAAAGCAACTTCCCTCCCTGCGTGCTCCACTCTCTCCACTGACACTCCACCCTCCCGCATAGAGCTGACATCTTCAGTAATTATGTAATTAACACCATGGCAGGCCTAATTTCAGAGATAGTACATTATAATTGCATTCAGTCGTTCATTAGTTAGGCCAAACATTTGATACACTGTGCGCAGGTGCGGCAGGGGGCCAAAGGCTACTTGTTTTTTGAAACGGAATTGCGGTGTCAATGACTTGATTGGTTTCTGCTTGATATCGCTGACAGGACAGGTTTTTGTAATTTTCCAATAATTACCCTAACTCTCTGATACAATAAAAAAGTCACTGGTCTCCGCTAAGATAAACCTATCAGGGTGCGTTCCTTCTGCTCCCCGCCTCATGGTCTGCTTGTCTGGTGTGAGTAATGTCCAACAGGCTGTGTTATAATGAAATAAATACTGCAAAGCATACAAAAAATGTCACAAAAGAACAGGACATTTTGTCTTCCTCATGCAGGTGTAATACTGTATTAAATAATACTAAAACAGTAATTACCTGAGTGATAAAGGCATGTTAGGAAAAGCAGCAATACAAGTGCTGTTCAACATGATGTATTACATTAGTCAAAGCAGCAGTACGTCTTTGCAAGCTGTTTGTAATGGATTTTTAAACAACAGTGGGAGCCGGTAACCAAATGAACAGATCATAAAGTAGTAGCTTCTGACTGTAGCACATACATTGGTGGGTTTAGACTTTTAATGGGTAACACTGGCAACAAGGGAAATAAAAATTCTACCACCATTATCCTTTAACTTATGACTGAATTGAAGCAATTCACACTGGGTGCAACATAATTAAAAGGAAGCATGGTCCTGGTCTGGAATCCTCTAATGAAACACTTTTCTTGTGATTAGTGGATGGATAGTATCACACTATTATGATGTTACAGTGTGGTTGGGCAGACAGACAATTTGGTCCCAGTAACACCAGATCTGTCCCACTCCCTGTGATGATTTCTTCAATTAAGCCTTCCTGGCAGAGGAAGCCAAATGCTTAACTAGGCAGAATTGGAGCTGCCACTAGCTAGAGGTAGCAATGGGCTCCACTTCAACAGCTCATTCATCAGCCCCGGCGCTACCACTGGGCCACCTGTTCTGACACCACACAGGGATGGAGTCATTTGCATTCTGCTCCGACGTCCTCTTTCTCTCTCCTTACTTTCTCCCCTCCTTCTCTTTCTCTGCCTATACAACTTTAAAGTTCCTCAGTGGCAGCTCTGGCAGATAATTGAATACCAGGGTTTGATTTAGTTTGAAATCAATTTGGGAAGGGGCTTTTCATTCATTATGCTCCTTGGCTTTGGTACTACGTCTAAAATCCCTCAAACTTTGGCAGGGGCTCGAACATCGTCAATTCAAAGTGAAATTAAGCAGTCCTGAGTTGGATTGACAGGCAAGTAGAACATGATGAGACGGAGAGGGTCTATTGTCTAGAGAATGGGTGGACTCCTCTCCTCTCCTCTCCTCTCCTCTCCTCTCCTCTCCTCTCCTC
>JAVQJL010017695.1:0-11845 GCA_036024295.1 Nannoperca obscura | reverse complement strand
TTTCTTTAAAGTTAAGACTAGTTTAAAGTCATCTTCATTGAAAAGTACAGTGCTTTTCCTTCAAAAATAAGGACATTTCAATGTGACCCCAAACTTTTGAACGGTAGTGTATATCCATTGATTTGCATGGAAATGACTAAACATGTCGAGACCGAAGATGTCATTTCTAATCTGTCATAATCAAGGGGAAACGGAATAGCTGATGCAGTCTGTTAAAATCAAAAGAGTTGTGTGTGTGTGTGCGTGTGTGTCAAGGGGAAGAGTAAGACGTGAGACGGCAAGAAGCGTGTGTCTCAGATGCCTGCCGATGCCTGTAACACCACTTCAAACCAGATGCTTAGCACACACTCACACACTGATATATCGATGTCTGTGTTCATTACTGTTGATGCTTCTGTATCTGTCTTCTCACGGTACAGAAACTGAATGAGAGTGAGGGAGAGCCAAATGTGATGTGGTGTCTGGGTCCATGTGCATCTTCAGTATGGTGTCCATGTGTTTGTATGACTGTAATGTGCCTGGTTTTGTGTACTGGGTCTGTGTGTCTGCGGTGCAGCAGTGTCTTTGTTTGGATATGTTTGAATGACTGTGGTGTACTTAATCTCTTGTCTCCTTTTGAAAATGAAAATGGAGACACTGTCCACTCAGTTTCTTAAGTTAACATTTATATTGCTGAGTGCTTTATTCTTGTACTTTGTGTTTGGAAATGTAGACCTTAGCTCGCAGACTTATACAATGTATCTCTCTTCCACTCAGCATTGAACAGCAGCTAAAGGAACTGCAGGCCAAAATGGGAGACTCCCGCTCAGGGGAGCGTCCACCGAGCCCCTCAGAGTGCCTGCAGTGGTTCAACCTCAGAACGCACAACAGTTTCAGGCCCGTTACCACCGGACATCAAGAGCTCATGGACTTCTTCAGAGCTTTGGTAATAAATCAGGCTGATTTTAAAAAAGTAAAATGAGGAACAATCTAAAAGACTGATAACTGATGTAGGTTATGTCAATCGTGAAGGTTTTATCAATCTGCATTTCAATCTGATATTGCTCAGTATCCTCAATTTCTAATCGCACAGACATTCCATTTTTAGAGAGAGATCAAAACTTGCGGTAGTTTTCTTCTTCCTCCGGTGATATTAACATCTCCATTCCCCCTCTATTCCACTCAGAAACAGTACCTGAGGTCTGAAGAGGAGGGGAAAGAGGAGGTGACGCTTCAACTATTGCTGAATGTGTCTGCCCAGTGTGGTATCGGCTTTCCTTGCACCCCTTCTTCCCCCTCTTCTTCTTCCTTTCTTCATCCTCAACTGGCTTCCTCCTCCATCCACTTACATACAGTCAGAGATGACACGTCATTAGAGGTAATACACTGTACAATGTTTTATTCAGTTCAATGATTCCTTACAATATTTAATTAGTGAATGGATTACTAAAAGGATAGGATTTTTTGTCTGTCTTAAAACAATTATTTTAAATGCATTACTGGTCATTGTAATCGTTTCTCGCAAAAAGATCCCTTTCTAAAGCAATTTTAATGTAAGTAATGGAAGACAAAATACACAGTTCTTGTTTTGTGTAGAAATATGTTCAAAGGTTCAGCTGAAGCTAATATGAGGCTTCAGCAGTCTGAGTAATTTAAATCAAGTCGATATCTTTTTTTGTTCAAAATTCACACAAAACGTGTTTCCTTGCTGAGATGCAGTGGAGGGATTGTCACAAAAACTGGGAATTTTTTGCTGAAATTTGGAATTCATTTTTGCACGGAACAATGATTGTGGAATCTGTCCCCATCACTTGAAATTGCTTTAGAAAGAGATCTCTTTGTGGCCACTATGAACAGGATGAATGATTAAATAGACCTACAGTGCTTTAAAAATCTGAACCCATCTTTTAATCTTATGTAAATTATAGCGGTTGTGTATATGCTAAAATAAAAAAAATACTTACCTGCTTCGCCTGGGTCATGGCACTGTTAACTGCAAAACATTATTATCCAGGTATGCTCTCAATGTGTTGATTATCAGTGTAATGTTGCACCTATCCTTTTTTCAATTATTTCCTTAAGATCCAGGAGGCGTGGGATGATGTGCGTCTCCAACTTCGTCGCCACCTGCTGGCCCGGCTGTCTTCTCGCAGCCCAAGGCATCATGGACCGAGACATATTTCCACTCTGTCCATCCCTGATCGGGTCCACTGTCTGCAACAGCTGTTTTTTCTTTACCCTGAGGCTGAGGTGTTCACACATTACCAGGTGCGGTTAAATAGCGAAAAAAAAAATAATGACGTTAAATATTCCACAATCTTCTGCATGAATAAAATGTGTATTTGTGTTTAGACATGTATGTTAATGATTCATTCCTCAATAGTTTAGTCATGAAATATGTTTTCTTAAATTCCAGATCCACACTATGAACTTGTATGTACCAATATTATACAGTAGTATACCAATGACTTTAAAGTGATATATTACTTTGCTTTTAATTATCCAGAGTGTCAGAAGCCAGTCTGTGCTGGATCTTCTGCTCTTTGCCCTGAGCTCAAGCCCAGGTGGTGAGACTGGCTTTGACAGACTGGCTATAGGCTTCTGCTCTGTGGTCCCATCTCTGACCCAAGCCCTCACAGAGGAGCTCCAGGTCCTTTCAAGACTAACAGAACCGCACACCATACTGGGTTTTCTTAATGCGACCTACCTCAGCACTGTGGCCCAAGAACTGTCCTCCATGATGGACAGAGAATGTGAGACGGCCCTGAGAGACAACACCACCCTCAGCAGCAAGATCAAGAAATATTCAGCCAGGTCTCGGGCAACCGTAGGTATGTGGCTCTCTTAAAATGTATATTTTTAAATCTAATAGTTATTTGACTTTTTCCTGCTCATTCTGTTTTTTTTCCTTTCTATTCTAGTCTATGGTTAGTGGTTCTCAGAGTTTATTCAGATGTGCCTTACAGCTGTTTCTTCCTTCTATTTCTGCCTTTTTTCCTCCCCTCCCGCTTCTTATTGTTACCAAATAAAGGCTAACGATTTTTTCACCCCCTCCTCTCCATTCTTACTTTTCTGTTACTTTCCAACTGAGAGTAGTGATCTGAGCCAGAGCCAAGGCCTCTGTAAGAGATTGTCAGTAACTGCTGTTCCCATTTGTAATTGCTTTCTTTTTACTGCCCTCTGTCAGCCTTACTTTCCTCTTTACCAACAAAAAGAGTTGTGCAGTATTTCCAGGGCCAAGGCTTCCTTTGAAACTATTTCTAAACACTATATACCTCCGTCTGTTGACAATGTGTTTAAGCCACAGTTAATTCACTTCTTCGCCTTGAACCTAAGGCAATATGTACTGTGCCATCTTAGAAAATGGTTTGCATTGTGTTAAGAAACACAAATCTACTGTCCTCTTTACAGAAATTCCATAAAAACTAAATAAAGCTGATTGAAATATAACAAGGGCTGAGCAGCAGCAGCACCTTCACACAACCTCATAACGTTGCAGTGAAAAAGGGAAACTGATTAATCTTAACCTTCCTCTTACTTTTGAGCAGTGATGCTGCCATGTTGAGAGAACAACAGGGGATTGAGAAAAAGTTGGTGTGGGAGCATAAGAGCAAGGTTCAACATTCTCTCGAGCTTGTTAGACAGCAGGTGGATATTTGAGAGAGAGAAAAATGAAAAAGTACTTTTAATATTTGCCACAAATGCAGAATGTGTCACTGTGATGGAACAGGCAGTGGTGTTATACACTGAGACAAGAGAAGAACGGAGACCTTTACATGGCGTGTCAATTTTTATACTTAATTTCCCCAATATTCTCTTTGTTTGTTTCACATTGGCCTATCTACGGCTTGCTGAGGGTTAAGATTCACAATAAAAAAAATGTAAAGTGTGTGAGCCATTGTTTACTTTTTCAAAAATGGTGCTCATGTCAGCTTCCCTGCAGAACGGGTAGAAGAGTGCTTTTACATCTGCCATTCTTCGATAAACACACCACCAGCCTCGCTTCTTTTTCTCCCTTTCTCCATCTCTCTCTTTCCATCTCCCTCTCTGGTTTTTACTTTCCCTCTCCTTAAATGTGAGATGAGAGGAGGCAGCCAGGATAATTGGCCATGCGTCAGTTGGGCTGTTTGATCACGTAACGCGGCGGAGGCTACACACCTACGTGCCGCTCAACAAACCGTCAAATGTAGCACCGGAGGCAGAACACGGCTCCAAAGGGAGCGGGGGACCCGTGCTGTGTAATGATGGTAAAATGGAGCAGTTTTGCCTGTGCTGGTTTTACGTGTGTGTGTTTGTGTGTGTATGTGTGTGTTTGACTATCAGCTGCAACACAGCTTTGAGGGCTACAACTGGGATTACATTTTTGTGTTGTTCATGTTTTTAAGTCCCCCCCCCAAAAAAATAATAAAAAAAACCTCAAGAACCCACATATCCACCATCCAAATGCCCGTGGCTCCTTAAGAGTCAAAGCTTGAGCATTAATGCATAATCTGCTTTCACACTGTACTGTCTATACTGTATGCTAGGCTCATAATTGTCAAGACAATTATGACAGTGGTGAAAAAAAAAAGATTCTATTTTCATAAGCATCCAATGACTCCTTAGATCTCTCCCTCCTTCCCTGCTGTGTTATTGTTTATTTCTGCAGTAGAGGCAGGCGGTAGGTATATTTTGATAAGAGCTATGCCTGGGAGACTGTGCAGGCTCCCAAGGGAGCAGCGTAGCATCAGCCACTGTCAAACCACTGAACCATTTAACAGCATTCACGGTGAGATCTGCCTCCTCTTTTAACCCCACCGATTCAAAGGCAGGCTCTGACATTGTACCCAGACAGATGTGAAGGGTCTCAGCCCTTTTTCTTTTTTTGCCCTCCCCCCCCTTTCCTTTACTCCATCTCTCCAGCATCCACTTCCTCTCCGTTTTTTTGTCTTTTCCCATTTTCCTCCAGTTTTCCAAGTGTAATGGGGTGAGCAGTGAGACTGGGGAGTGTACTAGAAAGGTTGGCTGGTCAGGAACAATACAGACTTTAAACCTTACTAACACACCTCACTGAGTCTGCACGGGAGTGGGTGGGCCAAGTCTGCATGTGCATGTCACTGTATGTGTACTGGATTTTGCTAAAATAACGCAAATACTGTAATTGACTTTTTGTTCAGTGCCCTTAGCACTATAGGGCTATGTTACAGTTTTAATACTTTTAAGCAATCATCTAATCTAATCATTTAAGCAAGTTGCATTCAGATTTCTCCATAGAGACAATTACACACGTTTTCTCTAAACAATGTAGATAGATTTGCTCCTGTTAATACATTAGTGACCAGAATTTGCATAACCTTTAAATGAAGTTGGAATGAACCCATGTTAAGAGATGCACCTGAAACCAGTGCACTGCAAAAAACATTTGCTATTGCGGTTTTATCATGGTGTTAACTTTGTGTCATGTGGACATGTTAGCCCAACTGTTTTTGAGCTGATGCTTGTGCGTGTGTGTGCACGTCCACACTAATTGCAGACTTACTTTAAAAATCGTGTGATCAAGAGCGTTGTAATACCTCCCTTTTAAATATGCATCATTACATTTCCATATGGCATCAGTAATTTTCATATGTGTGCACAGGAGATCCGTGTTTTTGCAGGAAATCAAAAGCTTTCATTCCAATTTCTCTGCATACACATACAATTTATTCTCTAACATCGACCACAGGGGTGAAGGCGAGGTTGTGAAATTCTGTGCAACCCTATTGTGAAAGCGCTGATTGTAATTCCACTTCCACTAATTTCCCCATATGACAACGATGGCGGCTCCCTATAGATAAAAAGAGGATTGAGTTGAACATGTATGGCAAGCACATTCACCACCCCTCCTTGCCCTTTCGGGCTCTTTGAACTCTTTCTAAGAGAAAGCACAGCAAACTATTCAGCAGGGAGAGACGTTTTGTAGTGACACGAGATAGCAAGGCTGAGGCTCTGACTGGAATTGAAGGTGCTTGTGGGGATTTAGGCTACTTGGGAATGGCGTTTGTTAATATTTATTAAGAGCAGCTACTCACTAAATCATATCTCTGCCTGAGTTGATACACACTGTCAGCCAGGGATGTGCACCCGCATGCTGACGTGTAATTATGGGCTAGGTAGGAGGATTTGTGTGTGTCTATATACTCGTGGGCATATGTGTTTGCGTGATGCTTCCAGTTTATGGATGATCCTTTTTAATGCAACTCTCTTCCTGTCCTTGTACCTTGTAGACAATGAGAGGGCCTTGTTTAAGAAAGTTACCACACAGAGCAACTGGTTGTTTACTTATCTTAACGAGAAGAGCTGGGTCTATACTGTCTGGTTGTGTTCGTGTGTGTGAGTATGTGTGCGAGTGTTCATTTTCTCAAAATCATGGCTCCAATGAAATCACAGAGGAGAATATGTTTCATGGCACTTGAGAATGTGTATTATGCTTGCCTTTTATTTTTTCCCCATTTCCTCCGAGTGGTCACAATGGCTTTTGTGTATCACTCTTGAAAAGCTCAAGGATATGAACATTTTCCTGGCACCTTCTATTGAGAAAGCACAGACAAAAATGGCTGGCTTATTGAGAGCAGCCAGCACTTTGTTATGAAGAGTCAGTGTGATTTGCAGAGGGCTTGAAAACAATAATGCGAACAAGGGCACTAAACAAGTGGGTTTTAATGAAATGCTCCCATCAAGACAATACATTCTTCCGTGTTCTTCATCCAGGCTACTCAGTTCAAGTACGTGGAGGAAGCCAGAGAAATCTGAACTCCTATCTCTTTGTCACTGCAATATTCACCACAAAGAGAGCTAGAAACAAGGACAGACACAGAAAAGGACAGAAAAACAAAACATGAAGCAGAGGAAAGTTAGCCCTGCTTCTCTTTCACCACCAGAAACATCAACACTACACCTTCTTCGTGAAGGAACTTAATTGAGATATCAAATATTGCTACTTTCCCCTTCTGTGAAGGGCAGGTGGCCCCTGCTGTGGCCTGGTTGGACAGCATCTAGGGAAAGGGCCACAAGGGACCAGGCCTTGTGTGGTTTGTGGGCATGTATGTGTGCGTACATGTGTCACAGTGAATCACAGCAGGAGGCCTCCCATAATAACGCTGTCTAAGTAAGCAGTGGGCCGCAACTGACGAAGTGGACCCCAGCTGTCACAGGGTCTAGCGGGCGGTCCACAGTGGCTCATAGCCTCCCCACATACACACACACACACACACACACATACAAGCACAGACATACCGCAAGTCACACATATGACCCTGCTTGACACCCTATGAAGTCATGGACACACAGAATACACAGGCACAAAAGAAATGGAGAAGTGCTCAACAGTCATAGTGTTACACCTCGAGAGCAAAGGCCCATGATAAGAATGAAGTGGTACACAAATACACATACAGGCACATACACAAGATTGGGATGCACAAGCCCATTTTGATATTTAAGTCCCTGGGTATGGTGGTTAACATCCGTTTCAATGAGGGGCCCAGACAGCATACTGAGAAAAGCACACAGTGGCCACTGCAGGAGAAACTTGCAGCAGAGTTGTGTTGAGTCATGTCCGTCCTTCCCCTTGGCACTTTGTTTTCACTGTTGCTGCTCTGCCTGCAGCACTATTTCTTTCACAGTTTTATTTTTAATTGTTTTAATGTATGTTGTGCATTTTAATTGTTGAGTTTAGACTGTTTAGTTTGTGAATTGTTTTAGGTTGTTTTCTATTATAAGACAAGAAATATTTAGTTTAAACCTTTATTTCCAACCAGGCCACTATGCCCTGTGGAGTTCCACAAGGGTCAATACTTGTCCCCCTTTTATTCAGGATCTATATGCCTCTGTTTAAAGGAGAAGTTCACCAGTTTTACAGGTCTTGTGGAGTACATCTGCATATGCAAGTTTATATATAAGCCTTTAATGACTCCAGAGGGAGCTTCACTAAGTCTGATACATTGCCTCAAGTGACTTAATTTGACTACAAGTTTAAAAATGTAAAAAATCTGAGTTTGTGGTATTTGTGTGGAGGATTGCCTGCCCCTCAACTCTGCTTGAGGCTAGTGGCTTCAGGCTGCCTTAGCCGGTATTAGCACACACCTGAATCTCAGACTGAACTGCCTGTGGTCTAGTTGCATTATGGATAATGTGAGGGCCACATTTTGACAAGGAAGAAGAATGCATGGAATAAAAAAGACCATATCTCTGGTTCTGCTGTTTCGATGTTGATACTTTTAAAAACTGCCTAGCATGACAAGTGCAATGCTGGGGTGCCCTGGTAGCTCACCTGGTATACCACGTACTATCAAAGCTGAGTCCTTATTGTACCGGCCCTTGGCTGCATGTCATCTCTCTGTTCCACTTTCCTGTCTCTTTTCAGCTGTCACTAAATAATAAAGCAAAATTGCCCCCTCCCCCAAAAAATAAAAGACAGAAGTGCAATGCTTAATCAGTAAATCACTTGTCCAAAATGCAGTTTTCAGCATGATAATAAAAGCAGAAATACAAACAAATTACTTTTCACTTTTAAAAACTTTTTTATCTTTCTAATTCTTTTTTATGCATTTTATATGTTAAGCTTGTGCTAAAATTGCCTTCTGCCTTCTTCTTCCTTATCTCTCTGGATATAATGAAACCACATGCTTACTTCACCTGTAGAGGGTGTTGTACAACACACACTTCTGCACAAACATCATCTTAACATATTGTGATCACATGATAAGAGACTGGCGGCCAGTTGGGTAGTGTGGTAAGAGAGAGACAGACCACCCCTCTGATGGTCTGATTTACACTACAGAGAGGCAGAATGAGAGAAAGAGAGGAAAATGAGGGACAGAGGATGAGAGAGGGAGAGATGCTGTGCTGGAGATAAATTAAATCAGTGGCTAAATTATTGCATGATTGCCCATTCCCCAAAGACTTGGGCATCATTTGGTAGAAAGTGTCTAATAATTGGTTTTCGGCCATGTCAGACACATGCAATTCCCCCTACTAATGGCTCTGTTTGGAAGAACTGGGCCTCCTGGGTCGGAGGAGGACAGAAGATAGCCAAACGGCAAAAAGCGCCCTATGCCCTTCTCCTCCTTTTTTTTTTCTGAGATAAACGAGGGAACAAGAGAGAGAGAGAGACACACACAGAGAAGCGGAGAGATGGCAAGAAAGCGAGAGTGTGTATGTGAGTGAAGAGGAAATGAAGTGGCAATAAGTGCAGCCAAAGGGGAAATGCTCTTCACCGTGAGTTTAATACATCAGACTGGGGATTTGGCAGCCCGCCACACAGCAATTGTTTACCTTTTTGCTCACTGGCTGCATCTGTTCTGTTTTGTAAACGGCACTAAACTATTCGCCCGTAAACACCGGAATCAATAACAACTGCTAAGGGAATTCCCTTATCCCGCCCCTCCCTCTCTTTCCCTCCCTCTCTTCCCCATGTTTTCATCCCTAACCACCACCCCTTTCCCTTCCCCCCCATCTCCTCCTTTCTCCTGTCTCTCTCTGTTCCCTGCCAGTCAAGAGCAGTGTGTGTACGAGAAAGCGAGAGAGTGTGTGCCGTGGAGCCGATGGTGGAACCCACAGGAGAAACAGACAAGGAGAAGACTGATGGCTCGCCCAAAAATACCTGCTCTGTTTGTTTTTTCCTTTTGTGTTACATTTTTGTCATTGTTAAAAGCTACAAACTGAAACTGGCCACTGCAGACTTGCAGAGTTTGGTATTTTCTGATTTTTTTTTTTACCTGCTCTATATGAAACATAAAGCCACCCCCTCTACACAGTTTTTTGTTTCACACATTTTCTTGAGTGACATATTGCTGGACATATTCTACTATTAAGATGCATTCTGCTTTTATGGCTATCACAGCAATATGGCTAAGCATTGATTTTCATTTTGTTTATAAGAACATCCTCACACTATGACGGAGCTAATCTATAAACATATCTTTTTTTTTTCTTTAAGCACCAGCTTTCAGCACCAGTCCCCCCTTATTGATTCTCAGTACATTGACCTTTGGTTGAACTCTTCTGCCTGCTAGTGCCCTTCCACATTCTACCCTATGAGACATGCCATGCACTATGCTATATGACACACCTGGGTGCTTTTAAGCACACCCTCTCCATCAACCAGCTATGAGAGCCTCCATTTGGCCTCACTGTTGTGACAAAGGTATAATGAGGTTTAGATGGCTGTGTACTAGACTTCTATGGCTATAGGGCTATTTGGCTAGGGAGACGACTATAAATACCTATATAGCCTGGGCGGCAGTGCTTGATGAGAGGCTGAGGCAGAGCATTGCTAAACATCAAGGTCATGTCCGACTACTTAGAGTATGACTTAGTGAGCAAGTGAAACGGTTATAGGGTCACATGTTGAGGGAATGAATGGTTAGGAATGAGAGAGACAGAGGTGATGCTGGATGCTGATGATGGAGAAGGTGATGCTCAAGAGATTGTTTGCTCTTGAGTTGTTGACAGCTTTAGTTTGTCCCTCTGTTGAGGCACAAAAAGCTTTGCTGATTTGCTGGTGACTTCAGAAATAGACATGATTGTTGGTGCGTGAGTGAATGTGCAAGCTGGAGAACGTGGCTGGCACGTGGGTGTCAGCCAGGTCACGCATGTACACATGCACTACGAGGTAGTCTCTCTAGCACAGACTCCCACTGGACCCCATTACAGTGGAGCTGCCGAGCTGCGGACCCATGCAGCTTAATTACACATACACACAAATGCATGCACACCACAGTCAAACACACACCAAATAATTACACAGCTATTCTCATGTGATTTCATACACGCATGCACTCACACTCACACATAAATACATGTATACACTTAGACTTGCAAACACAAACTTGAGGTCAGAAAATATTCCATGGTGACCACAGTCTGGTTGCAGTGTGGCAATTATCCTGCAAGACTGACATGTGCAAATGCGTGTGAAAGTGTCTACTACAAATCAAGTTATTCATAATGACCGGCATTACATGCACATGAACACACTTGTGTGCAACCGACAGACACAAACACACAAAAACTCATTGAGTCTAGCTCATAAACACTCATGTAAACATGCACACATGCATACACACACATAGAGAGTCACACCTCATGCATGATTAAACCATGTATCCTTGGGGACAGAGTGTTGCCATATTGTCAGATTTTGTTTAACAATATAACAAAATTACATTAGGATCCAGAGGCAATAATGTTACAATTATTGAAAAAAGGGCCCCCCTCTTCTTCCTTCCCTTCTCAACACTCAATCATCTCTGTGCTTTCAGAGTCAAGGCTAATACTGAGCTCATCCATTCCCAAATGCCTTTGTAGTGGAGGGGCTCATTTAAGCGGACACACAAAAGTATTTGTGCATGTGTCTGGAAGTATGGCAACGCATCTCCCAGCCGCCCATTCTCCAGCTTAATGCGGAACATCCCCCGGGTGATGGCTTTGGCAGCCTCCAAAATGGGAAATCCATATTTGCCGAGGGGGTCATCGGCGGGTTAGGGGGAGAAAAGTTTTGTGCCGCGATAGAAGGATGTGCATGTGTGACTTCTCGGGGAACAAAGTTTTGCATATTTTTTCACTGTCTCTTTGTTTATGCTGTGTATTGGGAAAACATGAATGGGTCGATATTTATAAGAGGTGCCGTGCAAGGCAAGACTTGAGGAGGAGGGTGTTTTCTGATGAGTGCATGCAGGTTGGGAAGTTGGGTTGAAAACCTATTTTCATGAAATTGTTTATTCCTTGTACTGAACTGTAAACTGTAGTGAAGCTGTAACTCCTTTATCTCTCTGTCAGTCATACATTCACTGTTTATTTGTCTTCTTTCCTCTTTTACGGGGGGGGGGGGGGGGGGGGGGGGGGG
>JAVQJL010017686.1:0-16217 GCA_036024295.1 Nannoperca obscura | reverse complement strand
TTGTCCCGGGGCGGGGCTGGCTGTGTGCGTGCGTGGGGGTCCTTTGCCCTTTTTATTTTGGGGTTGCCCATCCCCCCGGCCCCCCCCCCCCCCCCCCGCCTCCTCTTCCTTTTCTCTCTGAGCGTCAGCAACTTCAACTCAAGGCGATGTGTCCATCTCTGCTCCCTCTTCACATACTCAAGTTTTTTATTCCTCACCCAAACATCTCCCTCACGTCCATCCCCAGAATTTTCTTTACCCCAACACTTGTCTTTCTTTCTTTTATTTTTTTTGACATTACTTTAGAGCAGCCTCCATCTTTTCCTCTCTTTCTCACCCTCCCAGGCCAGCCCTGGGACAGTCGGGGTGAGGGAAAGGGAACGTTTGTGCAGGCATGGATCCAATATATACTCAGGAAATGCTAAACTGTGGCACTAACTGAGCTATTCTGAGTGAAGCAGAGACAAAAGGTTCAGTGGCTTCTGAACTTGAAGACTGCTCTTAATGAACGGGGCTGGGAGATGTTTCAAAACAGATGCCATTACAACACCTTAAAGGATCATTCTTTTACAACGAGGGTCTTGCTGTTTTAGTTTGGGCCATCGTTCCTCAAGGTAATAACACTATACTCACTGAGTTACTTGGTGAGATCTGGTAATGCAGCGACATTACTAAGAAAAATAATTTTAAAAAAAGGGCAAGGAAGACGAGCGGTCAGACAGGTTTTTAAACGAAACCGCAGGTTTTTCAAAAGGTAATCTGCCCATGCTGTGTTGTAAACAGCCATCTCAGTTTACTGATCAACTTTGACTGAGTGTACTTGCAGCGTCCTGGGACCAGGCCATTTTGTTGTGTAAAGCTTTGGGCTTAGGTCAGGTTTTCAAATGTAATTTATTAGGAAACTTCTCTCTTTCTCCCGCGGACTGCGCAAATCATCTGTGTCTATTTGTGTCATGTGTTGCAAGGAGATACCCAACGCCCAGTGGGTAGAGTCGAAAGGGTATGATTAGCCCGGCAAGCTAACACCTGGCCAGCCAATTAAGGAAAATATAGCCTTTAGTCTCGGGTTGGGTTCAGGTCTCAACTTTGGCCGTACCAATCAACCTCAGTTGGGTTGGGTCTTAAGACACGGGTATGGGCCGGGTTCGTTCGGCAACCAAACATGCTGGGTCCACTAACGTATAGTTTTAACTTAAAATAAAGTGGTTTAGATAATCTGGCTAGACTGTTGGCTTATTTACAACCTGCAGATCATCTGACAGCTTTTTATTTTTTGTCTAATTGGACTTGCGATGGTAAAATGTTATCATAATCAATGGAAATTATGGCCGAAGCTACCAAAGAGGACAAAAGATCAATAAGCCTGAATTTTCCCTTAACTTCCTCTTTGGTGAGTATAACTTTTTTTTTCTACGTAACATGTTATAAAATGGCATTGGTATTTTATGTAAGCTGTTCACGTAGGCTGTAGAGTGTCATATGTCTTGTGCTAGGTCATATTGTTTACTCAGTCTGTACTTGAACGCTATTGCAAGTAGTCAATCATCTGCACCAACGTCACAGAGTATGTGAGGGCCTACTTTCCCTGAACCCGCCCAACAGTGTGTCTGACAACTTCCAGTGACCGCAAAGCCTAAAAGATGACTCAAACAAGCCCAGGACTCGTCACGGCCCAAATTACACCAGATCAAAGGGCCTGCTGTGGACATTACCCACTCCTCATTTCTAGAAGGTTATACCAGGGATCAGCTATAGCAATGCCATTACTGTGCCCTGCACATGTCCGCTGGGTTGTACTTTCATGAGTCTCACAGGTACAGCACGTGTGTCGAGAGCAGCGTGTTAAAAAGTGTCATGTGGCTAATAATAATAATTAAAAAAATGAACAGACAACAGAATAATTAACACATTTTTGAGAGAATGAAGCAAATATTTAAAAACGTAAAAATTACAAGAATGTGAAAAAAACAACCTAATAAAACCATTTCTACCAAAGTGGTTGCAGTACAGTAGATGCCTGTAGAAGTAGAAGCCGTTACTTCTTAATATACTGTGTGCTTCCTTTTGTGTATTGAGTTGAGTAAGCTTAGAAGTTGGGTGGTAAGATATGTTTTTCAAGGCCAATCGAAAACATCTACTTCATGTTTTGGCAAATTGTACACTTTTCAGAAGCTGGGAATCCCTTACATTTACGTTTTGGGGCCAGTAGTACATCTTAAAAAGGACTTGGGAGCCAGTGCAGCTCTTCTCCCCTCTATTTTTCATTAATCAGCCAGCCTGCCAGCAATCCCGGCTCTCAGAGGAACCAAGCTGTCCTACTGAACTTCAGATGAGCAGTAAATGCGCGTAGCAGAGCGAGAGTGAGCGGGACGAATGAAAGGGAGGGTGACAGAAAAACTGAGTAAAAAGAAGAAGAAGAAAGAAAAAAAACGTTGCACAGTTCGACACTGCTTGAGCCGAGGGCAACTGGCACTGAGGCCAGTGAACCAAGAGACAGAGAGGGCTCCTCTGTACGGACATCAACATGCCTCACACACCGACGATTGAGACACTGCAGCTGCTCTGTTCTGTGTGTTTGTGTGTGTGTGTTCAGTTCCACGCCTATGGTTTGGAAGCGGACAGCCGAGGGGAAGGGTGGAATGACTCATCATACGCAGGGAGGGATCAGACTGGAGGTCAGGGGTCAGAGGGAGAGCCCGGCCTCTCTCAGTCTAAATCAAGGGTTGAACACAATCCCCCTCGTTTCCTCAGCCAGTTCGCAGTTTACTGTGTGTCTGTGTGTGTGTTCATGGCACTGGCTTTGCCGTCTGCTGGGCGCCAGATGCTCGCGAAACTCGCCACCCAGAGGGCCAAAACTCACTGTCAAACGTCAGGCGTGCAGCCTGAGTGGGGATGACGCAAGGCTCTGCAATAAAAACCAGAGCGCATGTCAAGTTAATGGCAGAGCGGCGCTGTACACTGACAGGCGTGGCAGCTGGTATTACATAATCCTGTACATTGACACAGATCTTATGTTGAACGCTGTTGCTCAGACCGGCATTGTGCACCAATTACATGGGTACCGTGGTTTTCATTAAGGCATTGTGCACCATCCATACAGAATCCCTTTGTGTTCGTTCCTATTCAGTTCAGCCTGCGCACTCCTGTTTACATACATGCGACATTATCCAATGCCTGCCACCGGCAGCTGTGCCACAAATCTCTACAAGACCTGTCAGGTGGCAAATTGCAACGATAGTAAAATATCTCCAGCAAAAATGAATATATATATATATGCAATTAATATATAATAAATTCAAAACATGCTCAACAGCAGCAGCAGCAAGAAACCTAGGGAAAGGATGTGAAAAACAACTCAATAACAGTGAAGTGTTTGCAGAGTTGATCGATGGATGTCTGATTTTGCCAGTCTAAGCTCCTCTGCCGGAGAAGCTACATGGTGGGCAGATACGCTCATCAGCAGAAAGGCATCCTGCCAGCACAGCAGCAGCCGAGGCTAACATCTTCCCCAAATGACTTCACTTCCCAAGAAAAGACATCACGCCATGTAGCATTTCTAAACTCTCCTAATGCAGTACAGAGGCAGCACAACCATAGAATGTAGAACCATAATCAATACCATACATCATAATCAAGAACCATAGATTGACGAAATAAACATGATGCCTGGATTTGGGTTTACAAACTGCTGCCATTTTGGTTGTTACTGCAGCCGACAAAGATTTGGACAAAGACGGCAGAACTGAGGTGGTTTAAGCTTTTAAATAGACAGCATAGATACACATTTAAAAAAGAAAGTGAAGTAAGCTATTAAGACCATAATGTCACAGATAAAAGGTATTGAGTTTGTATTTTGGGAGTCTTCTTTGCCACTTCGGTACAGTCCTCGAGCCATCATCTAGTGGCCACTGTATGAACTAAAGCTTCAGACATTTACATAATTCAATTTTATTTTATATAATATAATGGCTTCAACATGTAAACATGTTGATTGAATCCTGATAACTTTTGCAGCCGACTATCTGCACTTTCAACTGCACTTCCAAAAAGACTTGGAAGAAACAAATACTGTTCAAAATAAAATAGACCAAAATATTAGGACACAAATGCCACACTACATGCTTTGTGATCTTTTCCATAGACTTTGAACATGCGGCAAGTTACGGATTGCAGCTTTAAAAGCAACACTAACACAGCATCAGTGTTCCCGTTCACTGTGGCTGCAAGTCCAAGCTCAGCATTATCTGTTGCTGTAATGGCATCTCTCACACTCTGTGCTTCACACACACACCAGTGCTCTGAACCCCAAGTTCAGGCACGCTGCCCAAAAACGTCAGGATGGGAAATGGAACAGCAGCGAGTCTTGAGTCACAGTTACTTCCTCATGTGTCACAACATGGGGCTCATGGAGAAAAAAAACAAAAACACAATCAGCATGCTGTAAACAAAGACCACTGCTGGTCTGAGGAGCTACTGTAACGACAGCTCTGAATTTCTACTTTGTCAATGTTTATACAGATACATTATTTTGCTTCAACTAGGCCACAGCAGACCACGTTTCACACAACAGCGTCAGATTTTGCCAAATTATCTTAAAAGAGTACTCCACAGATTACACATTGCACTCCTATATTGTCAAATAAAAAAAGGACCAAATCAATGAACAGATACACACGAAAAGCCATAACATTATAACCACCTGCCTAATATTGTGTAGGTCCCCCTTTTGCCGCCAAAACAGCCCTGACCCGTCGAGGCATGGACTCCACTAGACCTCTGGAGGTGTGCTGTGGTATCTGGCATCAAGACGTTAGCAGCAGATATTTTAAGTCCTGTAAGTTGAGAGATGGAGCCTCCAAAGATCGGACTGGTTTGTCCAGCACATCCCACAGATCCTTGACAACACCTTGAACTCATTGTGTTCCTCAAACCATTGGCCTGCTGAAAGAGGCCACTGCAATTACGGAATACCGTGTCCATGAAGGGGTGTACTTGGTCTGCAACAATGTTTGGGTAGGTTGTAGGTGTCAAAGTAACATCTACCTGAATGGCGGGACCCGAGGTTTCCCAGCAGAACATTGCCCGAAGCATCACACTGCCTCCGCCGGCTTCTTCCCACAGTCCACCCTGGTGCCATGTCTTCCCCAGGTAAGCTGTGCACACGCACCCGGCCATCCACGAGATGTAAAAGAAAACCAGACCACCTTCTTCCATTGCTCCATGGTCCAGTTCTGATGGTCACGTGTCCATTGTAGGGGGTGCATGGGCACCCTGACCCTACGATGCGGTGTGTGTTCTGACACCTTTCTATCAGAACTACTATTAACTAGCTACAGTAGCTCTTCTGTTGGATCAGACCACAGGGGCCAGCCATCACTCCCCACACGCATCAATGAGCCTTGGCCGTGCATGACCCTGTCGCCGGTTCACCGGTTTTCCTTCCTAGGACCACTTTTGGTAGGTACTGACCACTGCAGACTGGGAACACCCCACAGGAGCTGCAGGTTTGACCCTATGACCCAGTTCTCTTGCCATCACAATTTGGCCTTTGTCAAAGTCGCTTGCCCATTTTTCCTGCTTCCAACATGTCAGTTTCGAGGACAAAATGTTCACTTGCTGACTAAAATATCTGACCCACTGTGCCACAGTAACGAGAATCAATGTTCTTCACTTCTCATGTCAGTGTTCATAATGTTATGGCTGATCGGTTGGCAATTCGACTGCCGACAGTTGGGTCGAGATTTGGATGTGTTATACTAGTGGTGGATAATGTAGCCTCAAGCAGAGGTGGGGGCAGGCTGCAGAGTTCTGGTATGTTCACTTCTTTGTAACTCATGTCACAGGTCTCAAGACCCAGATCCTGAGATTTTGCAGGTCCTTTGCAAGGCTTGTACGTCAGTCATTATACGATGAGTACATCAGCCAGTCATGATCAGCCAGTATTGATCACATTTTATGACACTAAGTTGATGAGAAATGTTCAAAGAACCACTTCCTGTTTTTAAAAGGTCTTACTCTCACCTGGCGTCTACATTGGCTAACAACAAACCCCATTAGACAACAGAGGCACTGTCCCACTGCTCTCAGCCCTCCCGTGCTCAAACCAGGGCACTCGGTTCCGTGCCAACCTAGCATTGCTCCAGAGTGCAGGGCTTAAAAGGTGATTAGGTAGAGATTTGGTATCCCTTCCTGTATCGCCAAACGCTCTGACTCAGCTAAGGGGAGCGCAGACGCCACCCCGGAAAGCTGTTTCCTGGATATCTTAACTCCCTGTAGCAGTGCCTGGTGGAAACCCTGAGTCAGAGTGGGCACTGCCGCCACCAGAGCGCACTAACCACAAAGCCTGACATGACAGAAACAGCTATCTGAGCAACACACGATGGTTTAACTGCAGTGCTACATTTGCATCTGTTACTGCCAGGCAGAGGAGGAGCAGCTAGGCTCATAACCCCCCCCATTAGGCGCTTTGCAAGGGGGCTATTTATTATGCACCACCCATAGTCTGTAAAGCTCCCCGGTGTTCCCCTGCACAGCTGATTGTAGTCAGGAGCTTTCCAGTCTGCAAAATACAGCTGCCGGAGGAAACGCAGCCGGCACGAAAAGCCTTTAAATACACAGACGAAACTTGCTTGACCATAGCACAAAGAGGATTTGCATCGCACAACAATGCTATAGCCTGTCTGCCCGTTGTACCAAGACAGAGGTAGAACTCTAAACCTGTCCTTACAAACAATACTGTATATGTGCTCAACACGTTTGAGATAAAAAAATTTAAAATACACGTAACTTTTAACCCCCATCAGGCCTCTGGCATGGCTGAGACTGCATTCCACACCATCAGTCATGTGTCCAGTCTCAACAGAGAGGAGCTCTAATCTACCACGGAGGTCTTTGTGGAAAAATCAAGTCCATATTAATCCGATTAGGTGCAGAGCTCCAGGGAGGAATGATGTGTCGTAATGCACTGATGACATCTCTCTTAGGGGCCAAATCATGTGAGAAAAAGCAGCAAGGTAGCGGAGTACATACATACTCCACAGACTTGAAGTCAAATATTAGAGTCGGGTTAAAGCTGATACAGATGATTTTATAAAAACAGGAAAACAGAACCTACATTAACAGTCAAATGCACAATCTCTATTCCGCATAGACTATATACTGTAAATGACTTTAAGATGTAAATGGTACAATCGCAGGCCTCCATACCTTTCTTGTACTTGTGGATGGGAAGTTTCTTTAGCTGATCTTTGCGCAGACGGCTCCTCCGAGCCCTGTGTCGATCCTGGACAAACTTAGTGATCTAGAAACAGCAGAGGGGGAAAAAGAAACCTTTAAAAGCGGTACTCAAGGTGCTGAGTCCAAAAACTGCAACTGTGATTTTTGTCACCCAAGCAACACTGTTACATTAGGAAAAGTGCAATGTTTCCCAAATTGGATGCCACACTTCAGTTTGCCACTGTAAAATTACTTGCAGTGGCAGGCAGAAGTGTGGTACCTGACGAAGAGCCAATTTGGACTGTGTTGGACTTTTCCAGATGTAATTAAGTAGAAATCTTAAAAGGAGTGATGTGAGTCGTCAGGAGGCAAAAATCCTCTAGAATACCTTTTTTTTTTTTAGAAAACATCAAATTTACAGTTTTTGTATTTAAGTACAATAAAACTATCTGCCGTGGTTCTCTTAAATAGTTAGGAGAACCATAGTACTTTGAGTTGATGTCTTAAATTTTACCTACCATGAAAACCACAATGAGGATGAGGCAGATTCCCACGATGATGAGGAAGGGGATCAAGTAGTATTCGAGCGGCAGGCTGAAGTCTGGCATGAGGACCACATGTCCCCTAGAGAAACAAGCTCAGTTATTGGCAGGTGTTGGCAGGTGTTTCAAAACACACTGAAAGTGACCTCCACAGAGTCTGTATTAAGGCGGCATTTCATTACGGCTCATCATTTTGATAAGACTGTAGAAATTCATTTCAGTTTGGTTCATGAAAGAAAAAAAAAAAAAAGCATTTCACACTGTAAATCGGGTACAGGGCTCTACTTGTTTTCCCAGAACTCCCTTTTCTGCACTAGTCAAATTTCTAACAGCCAATTTGGTCCACACTGACAGAGCTCTGCCAATACCATGTTTGGTGTTCAATCCTCTGCAAAAGACTTGGGAATAACACTCATGTATTTGGATGGACACACACACACACACACACACGTGGAGATATTGTACTTTAATGCTGTGACTCTCTGGCCTCCTCTGACGGGGTCAGACATTTCATTACCACCTCAGCAGCTGTGACAACACATCATGAGACAAATCGTCCACCTGATATATTACAGTGCACACTGCAGGCAATATTATTCTACAACAATATTAGATTGAACTGGTATGCAAGAGCTGGAAAAGCAAAGGATGGCCATCTCTTCACAGCGTTGCTGCTTCTATTTATACTGATGGGCAGAAAAATGAGATTTAGGTTTCAGACTTACCCCTTGTCATACGTGTAGTCTTCTTTCAGAGAGTTGGCAGTCTCCTCGCTCACAAACACAGAGGGAATATCTATCTGCTTCATAATATCCACTAAAAATAGAAACAAAAAAAACTGTATTAATATATCATGTGACTGCTTATCAATACGCACAGACTCCATTGAACGACTTTGACACATGACGTCCTGTTCTCCAAAAAAAATAGACTCTTTGGTAGTGCATAAACAAACAATTATCTCATTATTTGACAAAAGACTTTTATTCAAGGTCCACTTAATTCTTTTTTCTGGAGATTTTAACCACATTTAACCGACAAACACTTTGGTTGAAGCATACTGACATGATTTAATGGCCTAATCTGATGGGAGAAGTCTCTCAACAACTGGCATTACCAAGTGTACAAAACATCTGCTTGTGAGATCTACTCCTAGACCTTCTACCAGGTCAAGAAGCCTCCAGGATAATATATGACCGTGCTGCACCCCCTCAAGTGAGAATAGCAGGTGAGACACAACTGAAAAGAAACACCCCAGACACTGTCGTATCACAAAAGTGGGCTAGAGCAGGGACAATATGGATTCATATGCAGGGTGTGCTACGCGCTGCAGGGCACCGAGTACGTCTTCACACTTGAAATGGACTTCTAACTATAAAACTGCTCAGCTTTTCACTCGTGGCTCGGGGATTAAGAGGAAAAACAGGAGCACATCATCTGTCGACAGAGACACATAACCAGGCAGCTGTGTAGGATGCTAAATGCTTACGTGTTGATGTACACAGAGAGCGGGAGGTGTTAACTTACGATCATTGGATCCCATGCTGATTAAGTCGTCAGAGTCCACATTGTGAACAATGGCCGCCTTGTATCCGGCTTTCTGAGCATTGAGGACCTGTGAGGAGACAAAACATTCACACCCTGGATCATCAAATGGACCCCCGTTGGTGCCAACACCTGGTGATTGCTACTCTCGAGACTAAAAATAGCCCTAAGTGAAGGTGGTATGTGTGATAACAGGGGTTTGGTGTCAAATAATGGGACCAAATCTGATTTCCACTGGCACAGCAGCATCAAACCACATTAAACATGACAGAGACATAGAAACCAGTTGGGGTTAGGGCCGCGAGCGCTCTCCGACTCTGCTTCGAGGCTTTTAGCTCAGTGAGCCAAAGTGCTTGCAAGGTGCCGTCTAGTTAGTAACATTAACCTACGAATGTACCACTTCCAGTTTAAGGATGCTCTCTGCCACCGATATGACCTCATTTATTATCCGGCCTTACAGACTGAATTCCCAAACGTACAATAAATACTGCAGTTTTCTGTCTGCCCGCCTCTTAATTACAATAGCAGTCTGAGAGGACAGCAGAGCATTTAACAACACGTATACGGCCCTGTTTCCCAGGAAGTGTTTGCAGATATGTTTGGATTTGAAGCCCACACAGCTGGCTCCTCCATGATAAACACTTACTGCTCTTCGGAGCGGACTGAGCTGCAACTGAAGATCCAAAACAGGAAGCGCTCCATGATAGGAAGGGAAACGGGGAGTACAAACAAAAGGGGCCGAGTGGGCTAAAGGTTAGAAAAGATGCTGAATGCTAAAATGCTGAACTCTAGTTTTCCTCAAAAAAAAAAAAGAAAACCATCTCACATGTGGACCTTAATGCCCTTATCTCCTGCACCAGTTCTTATTGAAATGCACTGCTCTGATTTTATATATCAAAAGGTCACAGGTATCAATCCCCACAAAAAGGCCATGTGCCCCAAAACAAAATACTTGAGGGCAGACCTGCACAAGGCACAACCTGTAATTCAAGTGCAGAACACAATTCAAAAATCAAGACTGGAAGCTGCCGTCACACCCAGATTAAATGACAGACAGGTCTTCTAATACAAGGACGAAACAACACTAGAAAACTTCTAATTCATAAATGGTTTCTGCAGTTGTTGCGAACAAATCGTTCTTTCACCACTCATCAAAAAATTAAATATTACAATTTAGTTTATCTAATGTATCCGGTATAAAATATAAACCCTGTTCGCATCTATAAAAAAAGATTCACAAGGAAGTCATGTTAATTTTAGTTTGGAAGTGTTTTGAAGCATACTTTCTTATTAGTTTGTAGCCGTCTTATGACAAATAATGACAAATTAGCAGTCACTGGTTCATTCAGGGGGGAAAAAAAGTAGCCTGCGTGCTTGTTAAATGTGTTTAAACTTGCAAAAACACCACGTATACACCAGTCATTAATCAGATGTCTCCCATGACCTCTTCAGAAAAAAAGATGCTACAGCTAAGTCTAACCTGGTAACTGTGTGTGTGTGTGCGTGCGCGCGCAGCTGTTTACTTCTAAAAAGCCATTTATTATCCTGTCAACACCTATTTTACTCAAATTCACAAAATCCAGTAGGCCGGGGCTGTGTCGCATCGAGGCTCAATTATTCTGGACAAACATAAAGCAAGTAAGTTGTGTTGTAAATGTTTATGTGTTGTCTTAATGACTACAATCCTTTGATTTTAGGTATTCGTAGATGAAATAAGAAACACAAATTCACCATAAGTAAAATTGGATGACAAGTGTCCTGGTAAAATCTCTATTGATGAAAAAAAATAAGGATTTCAACGGGGATCTATCCAGGAGCAGAGGGGCCATGTGTGCTGCGTCATGAATGCAGGGAAAACTGACGTAATGAGGATCTTCCACCTGTGAGGCTGTTTTCATGGCTCTGATACAGTTTAGAGGCCACAGTATCCTGTTTAGCCATTGTTGTATGCTGATCACAGCAGATGTGGTGGAGGAAATAGGATGTGACAGTACACTCCTGGAAATAATCATTACGTGTTCATACACAGACAGAGAGAGAGAGAGACTTCTGAAGTTGAGGAGGAAAAAACGTTGCATCAAATCACATAAATGTCACTCAAACGTCTATAAAGAAAATAATGAGAAAGCAGGCAGCCGTCCTCCAGTACCAGAGACAATACTTCTATCAATGCTAGAGGAAACCATATCCTAACAGTATAATGTCGCCTAATTCTCAACAAAAACAAACCCTATTGTGTATTCAGTTTGTTTTAGCATCCAGAGAACAAAGTTTTGACACAACACAGCCAAATCAGCCCCACAACTTTAACATTCAACTAGCTAGAGAACATTAGCCTGAGAGTCAGACTGAACTGCCGTTTTATTTTGCTTTATTATTCAGTCTTGCACTGTGTTCACGTTAGCCAATTTTAAAGTTCAGGAGAAGATGTAATGACTGTTTTGCAGCTCGTCGCCATTTTTTCTGGCTCTTCACAGGAAGATGACATCGCCATTCTTAAACCTAACCTAGAAAGTTCTGACTACTTTGTTTGCTTCTCCAACCAGGCAAACGGCTGTCAGTGAGCACAACACAATACGTTTTTTAATTCACCGATAGAATCTGAGATGTGGACAGCGTTTCAGATATCTATAACCAAGACATGTCTTGTGCAGCTGCAATCGAGCTCAACAGTAAACACCACATTTGGGTATCAGTGCCTGAGAATCAAGAGCAACGGCTTGTTTTTAGAGCCGCCATTTTATCGCCATTTCGGTAAAAATTTAAAAAATGATGGCTGAAACAGAAGCATGTAAGGCCGCCTGAGGTACTGTGGACACAGATTAATAATATTTAACAAAAGGAGGAAAATTTAAGGGGCGATTTCCTTCCTTTAAACCTGCTTCCTGAAGCCCCTGAGGAAATGCTGATGTTAATTATTAGTCAGAGCATGTGCCACCCCTCCTGTGGTAAATTAACACCTGATCCAACCATGATGAAAGTGCAGGAATAAGAAAATCGGTTGAGCTTGGGTCACACTCTGAAAGATACGAAAGTCATCTGCTCTGTTGAATAAAAGAAGGGGGTCGCTCAAACCAACCTGAGCAATCAGTGGTTGTGCGAGTGCTGTGTCTTAGCCCTGCAGCTCGGCCAGGCCTCTTTATAGGAGCACTGTGTTGCAAGGAAATCCATTTAGACCTGTGAGGGGTGAGCTGTGTGTATTTATTGTGGCCTACATGGATGCTAACACAGAACAGCACTGTTTTTGTCTGTTCCTTGTCATTGTAATTTTATGCACCAGTATACATGAAGCAGCGTGCATGGCAGCCGCAGCATTGTGATCCCATGTGTTTGCCTGTGAGGGTGTATTGTGCTGAGGTATCAATGGCTACTGTGTGCGTCTAGATGCAGGCTGTCTGGATAAGTGACACACACACACAAAAAATCGTCTGGATGTGTGTGTGTGTGTGTGTGTGTGTTTTTGAGGAAGGAAAGTGAGCTAGGTGGAGGGTGAGTTCTGGCCTGTGATTGTAAGACTTAATCACTATTCAGCGAATCAAAGAAAAGGGTACAATCCAGGAAGTCCGCTTAAAGTGCCGGATGAAACGCGTTTATACACTGCACAATGGTTTGCAATACTCAAAGACTGGATTTTTAAACGTGCAAGTTATCACAGCAGCAACTATTTTATCTTTCCTCCCGGCGATCGCGAGGCAAACAGTAGAAAGAGGGCATTCTTGTTACAAAGTAATCTACCAGGGATGCGTGTGATTGGCCAGCGCAGCACCTTGACAGACGGCTTGCTCTTATCTAGAGTTCCATGTAAGGCAAATGAAACAGTACGGTGTTTGACATGGGTGTGGTATTTGCACGTAGTGTAGTTTGCGTGATGTTACGCCTCGACGTGTAGGTCGGCCATGTTGTTGGAAATCAAGTCGAGCAAATAGGAAACTACTGTAACGGCTGCCTCAGTACAGATTGTGGCTAATACAGGTCAGTAAAATTGTCCTGTGACACATCAAGATTTGGAGGTCATGCGTAACTTGAGGGGGGGGGGGGGGTCACAGTAAGAGTCTAGAGCCATTTTGGCTGTAGGCAGTCTATATGCCGGTGCGTGGTGTGGTTTGTCTGCCTGCCTGGGACCTGCAGAGGAATTCAACCTCTGCCGCTGGCTCACCCGTGTGTTTGCATGGCCAAAGATAAGGACATTCAATGCATTCCTGAGAGACTGAAGAGAGGGAGAAAGCGAGAGATGCAGGGGCACAAAAATAAGAAGCAGAAGGGAAAAATGAGATGTGAAACCTCTAGAAATTTTTTGTTTTAAATTAAATTAAAGCATGTGGCTATAAACACACACACACACACACAAATGCACAAGTTTACACCAAGACTGCACCAACAAGCTCTTCTACCATCTGCAGACCATCATGCTGAGCTGTAGCACCATCTTCCATGTCAATTTAATAGCCGTCATTAAACCACTTAATTGCCGTTATCCCTGTGGGACCTCACATAGAAATCCTGCTGTTCTCCTTCATCATATCCCTCCGCACACCCCCAAACTTGATTAAGATGGTGCTGTGGGGGAGAAATGGTAAAAGAACCAAAACAAAAAGAAATTGTCAGAGCAACATTATGCTTCTTAGAACTTATCATGGTTTCACCTACATGCACATGGCAGCTGCTGAGTACAGCTACACTGGAAAAACGAGTTTCTAAGTGCCTTTCTCAAGGGCATCTTTTGTTGTCATGTGACCGCATGACTTTACAAATTTCTAGCTCTGTTTTCTCTTTTCCTGCCTTCCAAAGTTCACATTATTTTCCTTTTTTTTTTGTACCATCAGTCTTTGGAATGAAAACAAAGTGGAAGCAAAATAAGCAACTGATGCTTGTTTTCTCATCATGGCACCCCTGTGGTCTGCTGACCATATTTTGACTTGGCCTGCAGCACAGACACTACAGGTTTTATTCATGAGGTTGACCAATTATGGATTTTAAAAAAAAGGCAGACTGGACTCGACTTAATTGGCTGTTTTCTTTTGGAGCCCTGCGAGTGAACTTCACAAGCTCCAGAAGCGTTTTGTCAGGAGGTTAAAAACACAGTGCGACATGTAAGCCCCAAGTAAAAGGCTAACTTTTGCATCAAATTAATCCTAATTATGTTTTCTGGGTTAATGATAAAGCAATTAACTTATCTCAAAAGTGTCAGGAAACATTATGTTATGGTGGTTTTGTGGTGCTACTTTAAAGCAATTAAAAACTAGACATCTTATAGTTTGCATACCTTATATTTTCTTACACTGGTGTTACTTTGTCATCAATAAAGTGATAAAAGTGATTAAAATGTCATTAATTCTTTCTTACACTGGCAGCGGCGCTCGCTATTTCAGTTGGCGCAAACTCAGCTAAGCATTATATTTCCGAGACAAAGTGTAGAGTGACTAAATTCTGCCAGTGTAGACAGTGACAGCGCTTACTGCAGGAGCTGCTGCTATAGTTCAGTTTTTCCCACATGCTCCCTTTTGTCCACACAAACATGCTGGACCTGTGATTCTGCATTAAGTGCTCTGAGGCCTTTAAGAGTTTATGTGCCCTTCAGCCAGAAGGCTGCTGCTGCCTGAAGGCCGACAGCACTGCACTGCGTGTTTGTGTCGAACAGCTTCCTGTGAACGTGTGGGACTGAATGAATGTGAAGGAAGGTGTTGAGAAAAAAAAAATTGTTTCCAGTTAACTGTAAAATGGGGGGGGTAGTTTTCCACAACAGGTCACTTCACTATTGATGTTTGTGTGCTTGTTTGTGTATGTGTGCACGTTTACATGCAAGTCCCACTGGTCACAGTTGAAAACGGTGCCACCTGGAGCTGCCTGATTCACTGGAGTTGGACTCGACCTCAACCGAGCTAGACACGCTCTACAAAAGCTGTTAAAAGCTCATAATACTAAACACGCTACACACAGAGGAGTGCAACCATTTCTTGGCATTATCTACCTAAATATAGGATAAACATGAGCAGCTATGATGTGAAATATGCCTGCAAACATAGGTTATATTTGCCCTATACTAGTGTCTGTAAGACTGGTGATGTGGACAGAGACTGCTGATAGCATCACTAATTATTGCTGCATCACTCCTGTGTGTGTGTGTGTGTGTGTGTGTGTGTGTGTGTGTTCACTGCCAACACTGCACAGCCTCCTCATGCAGTGCTGCAGCTCGTCTGTCCTTCCCTGCCTCTCCTCCTCCACTTCTCACCCGTAAATCCCTCCCTTTTCCTCTTTGGTCCCTTTTTCTCTAACCCACTGTCCACTTTCCGTCTCAGTTTGTCTCCCTCGCTCTTGTCCTGTGACGTTCAGGCAGAAAAAAGGTCTGCCGGTCTGCATTTGCATAGAGCAGACTCGACCTCAGCACAACAGGTGTTTCGGATACAAATACGAGTCCAGATTCAGCACATGCAATGTCTTTTGTTCCCACTTAAATTATGTTTTAAGTGTATTAAGAGCGTTTATGAACCCTGTTTGGGCAAATGTGAAGTTGTAACTAAGGACCACCATGTCCACTATTAGGTTCATATTTGCCTAAACTTTATCAGCTGATGCCTGTTCTGCTGCTTGGCTGTTTAGACAGCAGCTCCCAATCAGGTCCTCATTTCCTCCTCTCTCCTCGTCCCTTAACCGTCTCTCTCTTCTTCCGTCTCCCGTTTTCTCTACCCTCACATGCACAAATCTTTCCTCCCGTCTTTAAACTCATGTCTCCTCCCACCCTTCCTCTTTTATTTCTCCTCCCCTCTCAGTCTCCCTCCCTCCCTCCCAAAACTCCCCGTATTACTCTTCTTTCTTCTTCTCTACTTTTAACCTCCTCCATCTCTCCTCTCTCTGCCCTCATTACCCTCGTTATATCATCCCAACTGCCAACTTCTCCAGAAATCTGCCCAGACCCTTCTCTGATATTTCCACCCTCCC
>JAVQJL010017671.1:0-37439 GCA_036024295.1 Nannoperca obscura | reverse complement strand
ACTGTCAAAACATGCAGCTGTTTAAATGGCCTTAATACTACATCCCCAGCCCTCATATTGTTTGATACGACATCTTGTTGTTTTCGACCATGATTCTATGCACTTTATGTAAAGCTCTTATTTGGAAGTTGCTTTGGATAAAAGCGTCTGCTAAATGCCTAAATGTAATGTAATGTAATGTACATGGGCACGATTTCACATACAAGCACTTATATGTTTTTATTTTTGTTCATCCAAACCACTTTGCCTCCTTTGTAAATCCTGAAAGCCAAGGTGCACATGTCGATCAGCATAAGTAATGATCACTGTAATACTGTGTGTGGTAACAGACTAAGCAGACTAACCTCATTATTTCTTTGCACGTCCCATCCCAGCGTGGAAATCAAATCATCTAAATCGTCATGTGTTACCTGCCAGTGGACAATAGAATAAGGTGATTCCTCCTCCAGAGGCCTGTGTTAGGCTATCCATGCTTGTCTGGAGGAAGAGGTGCCTCAGTAAATCTGGATCTGTCTGCACTGAGGGAGTGGTACATGATATTCAGTGAAAAGATTTACGTACACACTAATTTTTCACTATTACTACAAATATGACAACATTCCGACTTCATTCTCACACTTATATACATATATTCTTTCTCTTACATACATATATGTTTTCCCTTACATACATATATTCTCACTCTTACATACATATATTTTTTCTCTTACATACATATATGTTTACTCTTACATACATATATTCTCACTCTCACATACATATATTCTCACTCTCACATACATATATTCTCACTCTTACATACATATATTCTCACTCTTACATACATATATTTTTTCTCATACATACATATATTTTTACTCTTACATACATATATTCTCACTCTTACATACATACAGTGGCATGCAAAAGTTTGGGCACCCCTGATAATTTTCAAGATTTTTCTTGAAATATAAATCATTGGTTGTTCGGATCAGCAATTTCAGTTAAATATATCATATAGCAGACAAACACAGTGATATTTGAGAAGTGAAATTAAGTTTATAGGATTACGTCACTACGCAAATGACGTAGTGCGCACACTAGCGGATGGCTGCGGACACACGGACGCGGAAAGTATGATACTGGCTTAATGCTGAAATTAGTGAAGAATGTAGCGAAAGAGCCAGATATTTGTCTCAGGAGTTGGAGACCACACCAGAAGGAACAAAGAGTGAGTATTAGGTTTATGCTACATAATACTAGTATTGCAATACTGCTTGTATTCACCAAAACAACTTCATATTGCAGGGTTGTGTTTTCATCCTGTTCCACGGCCCTCCAAGTGGCCAAACAAAGTAATTAATGCAGCTTTAAATTTCACATTTTAAATCAATTTTAGCTTTTTACTGTCTTGGTCCCTGATGCTTTGCTCAAATTTCACCAAGCTACACTACAGAACCACGTGCTGTATTTATGCATTTTGTATCTGCCCCATTTAATAGCACTTTTACTAAATAAAATATCCAGACATAAAACTTTATCTCTCCACATTAGGAGAAAAAGAGTTCCTCTGCTTCTTTTTGAATTTCTGTAAATACATGATGTGATGTTTGCTTAATAACAGCAAACACACACAAGCACAGATACAAAGCAGAACACAATCTCTCTGTCTGATAGACACACACATAAAACACAGAAACACTCTGTACTTCAATTAAAGTTAATTGTCTTCTCAGATGGAATCAATTTAGTACTCTGGGATCTTATATTTGATAGAAAATTAGCTCATTTAATTAATTAATTAATTAATTAACTTTTCATCTCATTTAGAGAGAGATCATTGTTGTGTGACAAACAGATTTGATTGGTGCAGCTGAGTGAATTACAGTGTAGTTTTCCATACCAGAGATTCTTCAATCAAATGTGTCAACGTTTCTTAAATTAAGATGTGATGAGCTTTATTCATCGCTGATGAGAAAGTGGGTTACTGTGGCAGGAAAGACATATGTGGAAGATAGAAAGGGACTAAAGAAGGGTACTAAAACATAGTAGCGAATAATATGACGTCCTCCAATTATACAAGAATAAATACATCATGGAAGACGTACAGAGACCAATTTGCTACTTGAACAAGAGCAGAAAATAGACCAGAATGCAATGCAGCCAAAGGCACAGAGTTTTAAGAAAGCAGCATGTTTTGCATTGTGGGAAATCACAATATTAACTTTGGCTGAAAATATACAGCTGCTGCTCAGCCTCCAGCGGCTGTGTTTGCTCTGCAGCAGGCTGCAGAGTCGAAATAAAGGGTTCGACACTTTTAAATACATACAGATATACAGAACCAAAAGTGTGTCCAAACCTTTGACTCGTACTATATATATATATATATATACATACACACACACACACACACACACACACACAGAGAGATACTGTGTAATGCTAGTGTGTTCATCTATCTCAAGAATTCAAGATGCTGCAATATTGGCAACTAAACAACCAGCTAAACAGCTAACTAAAGCTAAACTAAATACACACACATGCACCTAATTACCATTGCTTTATTTTATATGTTGGCACACAGTAATGAATACTGGGATAGAAACTGTATAATGAGTAGTGAGTTTGCACCTAATGGAACAGGAAAAACGAGTGATTGTGGTGCTTTTTAACATGGTGAGATAGGTGGCACTAATACATGCCACTGGTAGCATTGACCAAAGAGCTGTTTGTTCATACAGAGAATGACGTGAAAAGCAAACAGCTTTTTTTCAGCTTTTTTCTTAAATGGGTTGTTACAAGAATGCCTATTACGCAGGATGTAGTTGAATATACTAAACATTGTTGCTTTTCTGGAGTTTCTATGGAGTTGCTTCTTGCCTTATAATCGTCAGTTTGAGGCTTGACTTTAATCTCAATCGCTAAAAGCAGCTGTTGCCTGAACCTCTTCAGCTGACAATGCAGGGCACCTGTGGCTGAATCTACTTTTCCTTATTAGGTGTGTTGGTGTTGGTGTCGATGAATGTGCCTCTAATAAGTTAGCAGGCGGTTGCCTACCTTGGTGATTCTTTAAAGTCAGCCCTTCAGGTAACTGCTTCACAATAAGTCTTCAAATAGATTATTGATGCAAATATTTTAATCTATTAATTAGTGTGCATTTCTTACAGCCTGTAGTCTCGCAGCAGTGGTGTCACTCTATCACCCTTTTAACGCATGAACAAAATCATTTTTCTTTAAAGACAGGGACTCATTTACAGTAAACCAGTTTTACTCTTTTGCACAGCTATGCTTTATCTTCTCTCTCCCTTTCCTTCTTGTCCATTTCTCTCCTCTCATATTCTTTCTGTGTCTTTAACCCTCTGTCTGTCTGCACCTATTTCCTTTTATCTCCCTGTCTCCCACACCACTTCTACTGAATGTATTTGGACTTCATCTCTACATCACATTCCCACCAGTGTTCAGTGTGTGTGTGTGTGTGGGATCAACACCAACACGTTTGTCAGCTTGTGTGTATGTGAACTGCATGTGCGCTCGTGTGACAGAAAAAAAGAGAAGCAGAACAGGTGTGTGTTTCTCTGAGAGGAAGAGAACAAATGGAATGTGTTTATTTATTTGCATTGTTATTCCAGTGTCTATATTTGTTTCTCCATCAGTATGTATGTCTGTTTGTGTGTGTGTGTGTGTGTGTGTGTGTGTCTGGACTGCACTGTCTTGCGGATCTAAACAAAATCAAACAGAGAAAATCCTAACAGGAAGCATTGCTTTCAGGCTGTCGGGTTAAAAGCCGCTATGATCCTGTCAGCTGTATTCAACCACAAGCTGACAACAAACAACGGCAGCTAACACTCCACACATGCTCACTATCTGGCTCTGCTTTCAAATACGCTATAACAGATTATGATACACTGAGCTGAATGGAAATGGAAGCAAAATTGTGACTAAGTTTTATAGTGGAGGTCTGGACTGGAGCCCATGCAACCCCAAAGGATCTAATTCCAAAACTAAAACAAAGTTTTGCAAACTGTGGGTTTCCCGACCCCAACTTTAATTTGTCTTTTGTCTACAATAGCAAATGGTTTTGGTTTGACTATATTGTATATTTGTTCATATTCCTTTCAAAAATGTTTCCATTGTTGTTCCATTCCATTGTTCCAGCACTGTTTTACTTTCGGGTCAACTAGCAAGAGAAACTCATGAAATTTGAATATTAGTTGACTTTTTAGTTGAATTCTGCTGCTTTCACAACAGCCATCTTAATAAAAATGCCATCAACGTGCGGCCTGCTTCAGACTTAGCAGGTGTGAATGAATGCAAAGTTTAAGCTGTGCTGTTTTGTAACATTTGTAGTCCTCAGGATTTAAGCCAGTGATGTGTTGCATGTTGTTCTATATGCTGCTTTTGGGTCCTGTCAGGTCTGCTACTATTGAAGGTTGTCTTCAGTATATAAACACAAAAAAGACATATAATATCTATTACATTTGTAAGTCATAACAATACACATATAGGTCTGCTTGCAGCTTAGACATCACTATTCTCACCACTTGTTGATCAGAAAATGTAACCATAGGAAATCCACGTTGTCTTTCATTCAGCTTGTCAGGCTCAGCTCTACATTGTCCAACTTGGTTCAAATTTCAATTGTCTTTTCAAACTGTTCTTTGTCACCCTCAGCTGCACTCAGGCTCAGCTGATTGTTACCATTGCCATTAACGTGCTAACACAGAAACATTATAACTGTAGGCATGTTAGCAACTATTCAGTGTTATCATGCGGGTATAGCCTTGTATGTAGTGCTTTGCATTTTAGGGTTCATACAGTAATATTTAAGTTCAGGTGCTTAAAGGGTCTGCTACTGGTGGTGTGGCAAAAAAATGAATTAGTGCAAAATGAACAAAAATTGTTGGTAATTTTACACAGTATGTGTTCTTGGTTCTCTTTAAGTTTAATCTTAATCTTTGGAAGAATTTGGTTCAGTCTTGCAAGAGTATACATAATTTGCAGTAGTATTGCCCCAAAAGGCAGGATATCAGGTGATAAGGTAAGACATGCAGGTGATAAGGTAGGTAGCAGGTAACACTGAGAGGAACATGAAAAACTTGGAATTGCATTGAAGTTTTGTTTGATTTAAGAGACACATGACAATCCAACGAGTGGACCTTTTGTATTTCATACTTTAGATATTAGGGGAATATCTAAGAATTCTGGGTAGGCTTCCTTGTACTTTTTATTTTTACTGGCTGATATCGCAGCCTGTTTCTTCTCTCTATGACAGCTTCTTTTCTCAGCTCGTTGTTCACTCAGTCTAAAATTTGCCAGCCTGTCTATTTCTCTGTCCACTAACTGTGTCTGTTGGCTCATTATGTCTACATACTGGTCCACATCCCCGTCCAAAGCAGACAGATTCGGGTGGAGCTCATTAAATGTCAGATTTGTCAAAAATTTCAGTTAGCTCCAAAGCCACTGACTGAGTGTAACTAACAAAGACAGATTGCCATCAACACAGTCATGCTCCTTATAGGATAAACCTTTGTGATTTTAATGACATTCATGATCTTTCCTCTTCTGCCACCCTCAGGACAAACTTGACATTTTTAGGCTGTAACCCCCTGTCCACACATACAGTCTCAAACACTGGAGACACGACAGTTTGCCATTGAACAACAACCTGGAGACAACCAATTGCACTCATTTTGATTAATCTGAGAAACTATTGCACTTAATTATTATTTCTTCGTAAAATAACATAAAATAAAATGGGGAAGCTAGTGAGAACACTAACGACTTCCCAATTCTCGTTAATGAGCTATCATAACTTATATACAAAAAAGATTCATGGGAACACATTGCTCAGAAAATGATCTGCTGTGCACCATATACTTGTGTACTGGTAATGCTAAATACACTCACATGCTTTAGGGTTGTGAGAGAACATTAAGATAACATAACATTAAAGGTTTGTGTGCCTGTGTGTCCTGTATTGTGTTATAATATCGCCTATATGACAACAAATGTAATTACATTTTTATTGTTTTTTTTCTTAATAATGCAGACATCTTCAGCTAGCTGTCTCTCTCACACACACACAGACACACACACAATCATGAGCCTTGTCTTGCCTGCTGTCTGATGGGTTGTTTGGGTCTAAACTAACTTGTTTTTCCCTTTCTCTCTCCCTCCCTCTCTTCTTCCCACCTATTGCTCCTCTACTTTCTTTTTTCTTTTGTCTCTTCTTTCTATTATTTCCTTCCTTTCCTTCTTACCTTTTATGTCCTCTTACTCCCATTTTCTTCACTTATCTTTCTTCTGATAACATGATTGTTGGCTTTTTCATAATTTTCTACATGTTTCTAATTTCCCCAACACACTCTATCCCTTTTGATCCATCTTTCAAAAATGGTCTTGATTATTTACTTAATTGTTTTTTGCCTCATCCCTTTTTTTTCCTCCATATCTGGAATCTATTCTTCCTTCCTCCACACTGTATTTTATCCCACTATTTTCTCTCTTCTTGGTATTAACTGTTCTTTTCCCTCCTTATTGCATTCCTTTTACCTTACATTTCTTTGTTTTTTCTCTTTATTTCTTCCTTTGCTTTCCCTTTGTCATTTCTATCATTTCCTCTCTTTCACTGGCTACGCCTGCCTCAATTCGTCCTTCCTTTCTCCTCTCCCCTTGTTCCCCTCTTTTGCTTAATTTAATTATTTTTCCACCCTTCTCATTTCCTTTTGCCTTATTCATCTCCTGTTTGCCTCCTTTCTTCTATTTCCTTTCCATTCATTATCTAATTTGTATATCCTTTTACGGCTGCTTGCATGCTTATTCCTTCATTGTTTATTCCTTTTTTCGCTCTTCCTATTTCTACCCTTTCATTCCTGCCTCTCCCTCTTCCTCTTCATCCTTCTGTCTCTCTAGCGGCTGCTCCTCTGCCTCCAAGCTGCTGCTCTGGTTCTGCAACACCAGGCCAGTGCCTGTCTAGCTGCTGTGTGTGTAGGGCGTCTCAAGGCTCTGTCAAGTGAGTCTGCTGCTTCACACACTCATATGCACACACAGGAAAATACACACAGACACGCCCACGGAGGTCAGATGTTTCAGATGTTTGCCGAGGTGCACATTAAGAAATGCATTGACGATGCTAATGCAACTCTTCCAGCTGTAATTAGTTTTTTAACCAAATAAAAATCCAGTTCTTCTACATCTGTAATTTCTATCTTGTTTCTCTCACAAAATGAAGCATGTGTGGAACAAACATTTAGTAAAGGTATGCTTTTTTAAAGCCATTGTGTATCAGCATAGGTGCAGGCCAACCCATATGTTTTGACCTCTTAAGTGATTATTTTTTACACATTGCATCTTATTGCCACATTAATATAGTATGGCGTGGTGCAGGGTCGACCAAACAGTACTCAGACAGGCAGGAGTGATTTTCCAAACAAAAATGCCTTTTTTTCCACAGTAAAAAAAACAAAACAAACAGAATCAACCAACAAAACAAAAACATCTTACCTATTCTAATAGCTATGTTCAGCTAAGAAAAAAAAAGGTTTTTCTACCAGTTTGCTTTTCTATGTTCAATTATCTACTCTCTATCTCAAAACTCTATCCAACCTACTCAACCACAAAGAACCCAGTGGTACACCCTCTTTTAAATCCTGTGAATGTCCTTTCTCCCGATTAGACGGGATCAATCAGACGCGTTGTCATCATGGGTGATGAACCTCAGGTGTGGTGTCTTCCAGTTTCTATTGGCTCTCCTCACCAGGTTTTCCTTGTGCCAGCACTGCTCCTAGTCCAACTCCAGATACGTCAACTTGTACCAGGAACGGCTGTGTGAAATCTGGACTCTGTAACACAGGTGCTTAGCAAATCTGCTTCTTCAGTACCTGAAAAGCATCTTCACAGTCATTAGTCCAAATTAACTTAGCTGGAGCCTTCTTGGTCAGCTCTGTTAGCGGTGCTGCTAACGTTGAGAAGTGGGGGATGAATCTCCTATACCATCCAACTAGTCCTAAAAATGATCTCACCTGCTTCTTCATCTCAGGTCTCGGTATCATTTTGATGGCTTTTACCTTTTCCATATGGGGTTTAATCTTCCCTTGTCCCACCAAGTAACCAAGGTAACGTATTTTTTTTAGCCCAAAAACACTTGCTAGCATTTAAGGTTAGCGAATCTTCCTTAGAACCACTTCAAGGTGTTGGAGGTGTTCTTCCCAGGACTCGCTGTAGATAACCACGTCACCTAAGTAGGCTGCTGCAAACCTGGAACAATTCTTCAAAACAATGTCCATCAGTCTCTGAAAAGTTGATGGTGCTCCATGCAATCCAAAAGAACTGTGTACTGGAATAGCCCCATTCCTGATACCTGGAAAGCCTTGTATCCTTTACATGCTGGTTTCAACGCCACCTGCCAGTAGCCCTTACACAGGTCTAACACCGTTATGTATTTTGCTTTCCCCAACCTTTCCAACAATTCATCAATTCTGGGCATTGGGTAAGAATCGAAACAAGAAACGCTATTTGGCTTTCTCATGTCTGAGCAGAACCTTGGTTGATTTGAGTCTTTCTTCAGTACTTAAACAATTGGATTTGACTACTCACTCGTTGACGGTTCAATCACTTTCATGTCTAGCATCATTTGGACCTCCTTTCTTAACGGTTCTGTCATGCTCTCCGGCACTCTGTATGGCTTCAGACGGATGGGTCTTTCAGCACGATGTTGTGCTGTATCAGCCCAGTTCGACCAGGTTATTCTGAAAACGGGGATGGGAAAGACTGCTTTAGCTTACCCTACTGTTCCCACTGGTTCTGCGTCAGGTGTTCAGGAGGAGCTGGTGGTTCGCATTTCTCGCGAGAAGGCACCATTTCCACCTCCTCCTTTTCTAAGTCACTATCCTCTTCCGTCTGGATCTTGCGGATCATCAGGACATGTTCCTCACCCGTTTCTTGGTAGGTTCGCTCTTGATATCCCTTCAATAAGTTCACATGCAATATTTGATTACGTTTGACTTTATCATGGCAGAAGATTTCATAAGTTACTAGCCAGACTTTCTTAGTTACTGTGTATGGCCCTTGCCATTTAGCTAGTAACTTACTTGGCCCCATCAGTAGTAATACTAAGAGCTTCTGTCCAGTTTCCAGCTCTCTCTTTCAAGTGTGCTTGTCATACCAGACCTTCTGCTTGCGTGTGCTTTACAGTAGCTCAGAAATATGTCGTTTCTTTCTTTTAAAAATTTTACAGCTGGACAATGTCAATTTAGCAAACATTACTCATACAGGAATAAAAAGCACATTTTCGGGGGTCTATTTTCAGCCACAGATTAATACACATTTGGTGTACTCTGCAATGTGATGTATATAGGATTTATTCAAAATAAACTAGAGTGGCAATGTTCATAATAATGAAGGGACATGTCACCCACTGCAGCAGTGTAATTCCCTCGACATACAATAAGACACAAGTGGGTTTCTTTCTACTGATTTATTTGAAAATTCGTGTTTTCTCAAATCCACCGTGAAAACTAAACAATGACAAGAAATTAAAAGACATCTTTAACCTAGCATAAAACAATAACATGCGCAGCATGTACAATACAAGCAGTATGGTTTTGGGGTTAGATGTTAGGCATGTAGATGTAATGGTTAAAGTTGGGGTTTAAGCCCTCACAAGCCTGATCGAGATAAGTGGTGCTGTTGAAACCCCTCTGTCTTCTTTAGCTTATTTTTCCATTACCTGTATGTGTGTGTAGATGTGTGGGTGTTCATTCACAACTAAAAGTATTTCCAGCTTCCTTTCTCTTCTTATCATTTGGCTGATGTGATTTCTGTCTCTGCTCAGAGCCAGTTGTCTTTGACTGGTTTTGAAAAAACACTTGTACAATTTAGGCTTATCATAAACCTCAACCATCTAAATGTGAGAGTCTCTTTAAAAGGCTCTCTCCTGTTTTATAAATGCTGTTGAATGCTCTCAGACCTGAAATGTGCTGAAATGACTCTCTTGATAGTTACACTGTGAGAAGGAAGAAGAGTTGCAGACAGTGCTAGGGTAAGTGGAGTGAACATAAGCTTGACACTGGTGATGCTCTGTGTGTGATTGACTGAAGTGCATGTGTTCATTTGTGAGATTCACACAGCAACTCAAATTCAGTAGCTGTAATACCTGAGGGTCTCTTCTGTTCTGTACTGTGCTACAACTGAGCACATTACTACTTCATTCTTGCTGATTCTAAAACACACTGGCAACAAGGGAAGCCATTGTATTTGAGACGAAAAAGCAGAGGAAGCATGTTCAAGAGGAATACACATGGTGTAACTTTATAATGGTATTCGTTGCACAGTGTAAACAAAAAGACACAAAGCTTTTCCTGGTTTCATCCCCGTCTCAGGTGGCTTTCTGGCATGCTAGATGTAGATTTGTCCACAGTGTTCATGACAGTGGCCAAGTGTAATGATCGTATGATCTCTGAGCGGACAGACTAAAAAAGCATGCAAAGGCCTCGTTAGCTGAGAGCAACCTTACATGGTGAATGAATACAAGCAGCAGAGTAGGAGGGATGCTGCCCAACTGCAGAGAGGACAGAGAAGAAAGATAATGAGATGTGTAATTTTCACGTTGTAGAATTATACTGTTAGCCTGCTAGCCACGTTAGCAACAGGAGCTTATTCTTGCAGCCTGCATTCTCCTGCTTTTACCACAACATCCAAATAGATTTGCTTTGACAATTTTGCCTCTTACTACACCTTTAATGGGTGGACTTTTGGGGGATTTTGTCTATTTGTACAGCATAACATCACCACATGAAGGTAATGTAGATTTTTAAATATATAATATATGAAAATATAATTCCAATTCAATCCAAGTGCATGTATGGCATACAAAATGCCACAAAATTTCAATTTTGAAGATGTTTCATTACTCAATCACAAGTTGTACCTTTTATTTGGTTGTGGTCTTTAAGTATTAACCTTCAAATGACCTTTTTAAATGAATAAATACCAGTTTCAGCAGTCAGACACAAAAAGGACAAAGGCAGGGAAATCATTTTACATAACATACTGGAGAAGTGCATGACAAATGTTGAAGAAAAGAAGTACTGGCATCCTGATGTGCCTCAGGGGAAAGGCTGCAGAATGCAATGCTAAGCTCACATTTTTTTTCTAATCTTCTTTGCTAAACAGCAGAGCTAACATTTTGCAGAAAGTTTTAAAACGTGAATAAATGGAGAATGAAACAGACTTAGTTTTAAATTGATCAGATTTATCTTTTATTAATTGTTGTATGTGTGTACGATTTAGTGTAATGACTTAATTTACATGTTTTTACATTTACTCTTTGGCCATTTAGTGTGTGCTCTCATTCTCAGCAAATAACAATCAGGATCATTTGCAAAAAAGCCTAAAACTGCAGAAACCAAGCAAGCCAACAGTGAGCTCGTCATTGAATCCACGTTGCTGTTATATCATTCTGCAAAAGTGCTCTATTTAATATTACATGCGAGTGAGCTGGAGGCAGAGAGGTTGCAGAGCAAACAGACAGCTAAAAGAGTATTAAAAGGTGAAGAGACGGAGGGCAGCCGTGGCTCTGGAGGTAAAGCGTCTGGTCCATTACTCCCAGGGTTGGCAGTTAAATCCTAGATCCTCCTGTCCACATGTCAAAGTGTCCTTGTGCAAGACACTGAACTAAGTTGCTCCCCTAGGCAAGCTGCCGGTCAACATTGGTATGTGAATGAGATCAATCTGTAAGGTTCTTTGAGAACTGCTAAGGTTAAGTTCATTTCCAGTCAATATTAAACAATATTTTGTTGATCCTTGACCACGATCTTCCCCTGGTGTAAACCAAAGATGAACCAGATTTGTAATAGTTTCAGAAGGCACTGACAATGTCATCTTGATCAGAAAACACTCATATGGGTAATTTATGAAGGCAATCACAATGTCTTGTTTAGTTTGAGAGAAAGAAGAACAGGGGACAAAGGGGGCAGGATGGATCAGAGCAGTGGTTCCCTACTTTTTTGGTCTAAAGTACCCCCACAGCCCTGTTATCTGAACTCAAGCACACCTGTCATGTTCCAAATTTATTGATTATATAAAAGTGAATATTGTTACAATACTTTTTTCATACAATTTTTAGGGTATCGTACTGCTTTCACTTAGAGTGAAACTGAATGCTTCAACCATGTATCCATCACTATCAGTTAACCATTCAAGCTGTTTAGTCATTACTTTAAACTATTTATTTCAACCATTTATCCAATCATTTTAGCTACCTGTTTAGACTCCTGCGCTCATTAACTAGTTAACTAGTTTTGCTAACACATAGTGTTCAGGTATTATAATATGTGGATATATTCTTTTTATCAAATCATAACTTCTATTTTTTTAAATTAGCTGAGCTACTGCAATCTTTCCACATACTGCAGAAGTGCCCCGTGGGTACAAGTATCCCTGGTTGGGAACTGGTCCGCTCAGGCGTGATTACACTGCTCCTTAACACTGTCTGTTTCCTTGGAGGGTTAAACAATTGCCAGTTCCCTAGGCACACACACACACACACACACACACATGCTGCAGCCCTGGAAACAGAGAAACAGCAGTCCTAAGAGTTACATCAGACATGACTGCTTCAACAAAGAAAACTTACAAAGAGCTGTCCCCCTAGCCCACAGCCAAAAGTGACCCCTAGTAACTAAAAGACAAAATTTAAATATATGGTACTGTACCATGGTCAAAAAATAAAATAAAAGCTTTCAAAGCCACTCAACTATACATAGTGTGTTTATCTACATGGGGTAGAAATTGGGGTAGATTGAAGTGGTATCACATTTTGTTAGCCTCAATCCACCTTGGTAAAGGCCTGCATGCAGACATCTGGCAGTGCATGATACACTGATGTGCAAACATTCATGAGAGCAGCATCCTCCATGAGAGAATGGTTCTCTAAAAAAATTGGATTACAAACCAAAGCAAAGAAGAAACCAGAACAGATTTTTCAACAAAAACATTCTGTATTTAGGCCAGACCGTAGAAAGGCTGGTATGAGTGTGTGTGTGTGTGTGTGTGTGTGTGTGTGCGCGCAGATGCTAGAATTAAAAGGATACTCACTCACATTATTCACTTAAAATTTCACAAACGCAGATTTTTCTGCATTCCGCAGACTTTTTGCCGACATGCACAACTGTCTAAATGTTTGCAAATCTGCCGCTGACTTTCCGCTGCCCTGCTGTTGTTTTTCTTTCCACTGTGATTTTCATTTTGTCCTGTCCTGACATGGATTCCAGACCTCCGGGCGGATCAGAGCAATCTCATGGTACCATCTGACTGATGATAAACTGTGGTCACTGGCTGTCCAAAGGTGTATATGTGTGTTTCTGACAGGCAAACGTGTGAGAGAGATCACTGTAATAAGCATGTGGATTATATATATATATATATATATATATATATATATATATATATATATATATATATAACAGAACAGCCAGCTCAAACCAAACTTCTCTGTTTGGTGCAGATAGTAGCGCCATTTTCAGAGCTATAAGTGTGAAAGGTGTCATAGCTCTTTAAATGGTACTGCTGTATGCACTCAACTGACCAGCCACCTGAAATCCAGCACCACCAGGAGGAAGCCTTCATGAAGGATTCGGCTCATCATCCAGAAGGATGGACAATAACTTTGTTCAGCAGGGGTACTGTGGATGTATAAAGAAGATTGGATACAACGTCGGAGCCAGGGCCCCGTTCATTCCTATGCAGGGGGTAGGAAATGTTCATGAAGCCAACCAAGTTCGACTTCCTAGGTATAAAATTACACAAATCTTAGAGCAAGTGTTTCTTTTAACCCCCGACTCAGCCATATGAACAGCAGTGACTCTATAAAAAGGGATTTGGCTCTTAGTGAATTGCAGAACTTTTAGGACATTATGATTTGAAATTATTATACCTCAAAAAACATTACTTCACGATGTAAGTCAATGGGAAAAAGTCTCTTGGGGCCACTGTGCATCACGTGACAGACCCAGAAGTTGTAATTAATCTTTTTGGTCACTATGTCAAATTGGCTTTAAAGCCCGGCACACCTCCTTGGGGCTTGAGGGACAACCTTATGGTGGCAAAGGAAACTTGATAAGTTACACATTTCTGGATGGAGGGATGCTGTCAATTTCAAACATTTGACAACTTTTGATTTCGTTGTCGCTGCCACTGTCGATGAATAAATTATCATAAAATATGTTTGAAGAAAACACATCATAACAATTAAGACTTTGGTGTAGCTTTTCTTAAAACTAAAGTGGACAGTTTAGTTCAAACTTTGTGTCTGAGGTGAAGAGATTGTGTGTCCCAACAGCTTATGAATGAAGGTGAGTGTGGGAGTCGATATTATTGAGCTTTAGTGCCCTCAGACTGTCACACAGTAGGTCAAGAGTCAGTCAGGAGCTTCTTTTGTTGGGCTTCTTTTTCTTCTTATGTTGAAAGAAAATTGCTGAGTGCTTCACATATCTTTGTGCCAGAAATTTAAAATATTCAGAATCAAAAAAAAACAACTGACATTGTCCCTGGTAGGGTTGACCAGGGCAGCCAGCGATACATCATACTGTCACAGGACCTGTCAAGGCTGGGATCACACATAGTTCAGCCTATTTATGTTGCAGAACTCAGCTTTCTCTGCAGAGTTCAGTGGAAGGACGCTGAGGCCGGGGATATCAATCAATCCAACTTTATTTGTATAGCATTTTTCATACAGGTTAGTGCAGTTCACACATGACTGACAAGTAGAATGTAAAAACAACAACAAATTTTTTTTTAACAATTTGAGATCAATGCATACGAGAAAATAATTGATGAAATGTAATAAAATAAGTAAGAAAAAACAGAGTGAAATAAAAACAATATTACAGAACTAGATAGAATACATTAAAACCACAAAACTATAAAGAAATATAACAAATGAACCAAAATTGTTTATTTAATAAAAAGTTACAATAAAGTCAGATTTAAAACTACACAAAATAGTAATCTTTGTTTAATCAATGGGATTTCATTACAGAAGAATCAAAAAGCAAAATTACTTTTAGATTATTTTAAGCAAGCTTAGCAGATAGATAGTTAAACGGTACTGGTTGTGTTCTAGTTATATAAGAGTAATTTTGAAGTGTGTGTGTGCATTTGCAAGTAAACTGGCATTAGCATTACTGTGTGCATGTTTTCACAGTAGTTTTATGTATGTATTTGGAATATATGCATATTTGTATGTATGTGGTACACGTTTTTTTACGCCACCTTTTTGTGCACACTTCTTTAAGGGAAAGTATGTGTGTGTTTATTTAGTTTCTGTGTGTTTTCCACTGTCAGCTGTCTCGAGCTGCCCTTTGTGCGCTCGGCTGCTGTTTGGCATGCAGTGAAACCTGGAGGAGCTTTTCTGGAGAGGCATAATCAAAATGATTGTGGTGTGTTTTCATTTTCACTGGCCACGCATGCTGGCTTTTATAACTGTGGCTGGCTATTGACAAGATATATACAGGGAGTTAAAAGTTTTTCAATGGCTATAGTCTAGGATCTCTATGGAGAATCCATTATTGTAGCCATTTCACTTGGAAATAACAGTACATGAGAGAACTGAAGAAATGCATCTCTTTGAGTGACATAAGTACACACAGAGACAAGATGTCTTATTACTCTGCAGGTACATTCAAGACATTTGCAAGGATTTTGGTGATATGAGAACATAATCACAGAGATCCTCCATGTGTATTACATCCAGTGCACTGTAAGTTAACCACACTAAAATTGAGCATCCACTACAGACAGTGATGGGACACTAACATCATCACAAAAGTAGGAGTTGGAGCAGATCTAGAGCTCGACGGTGGACAAGTAATTGTAATCATATGTAAGACAATGGTGACATGTACATGAAAAATATAATGTAATATATTATATATTTTTTATAAAATTACTGTTTTGAAGCTACTTTTTGGTAAAATGGGCCCTCATCGGTATCACTGGTAAAGGCATAGCCAGGCACACACTAAAACACACTAATTTCTACACATTCTACACCATAAGCTACTTTTCATGGAGTTAATATAGTGCAATGCTGTGTCCTAGACATTACACTTATATATGTACTGCTACTTTGCAACAATAAATACATTTTGAAGGAAATATAATGATGCCAGGATTTCATTTTGTTTTTAGATAACAGGGAAACACTGTCAATAAATGTATCAGACAAGTCACAGTAAAATATTCACTAAGAACATATTTCATGTGTTTTCCTACAATAGACACTAGTAGCAACTAAAGCATTATCAGACATTTCTATGCTTATGTTACACTCTCACGGTCTTGATTTAATATAGAAAAAGTCAAGAGTGACTTGAAGTCTTGCACGTTGTATGCCCCATCATCCACCCTGACTACTGAATCCTGTGCAATACATAAAGTGCTAGTACAGGCAGTAATAAAATTTTCCTAGAAAACACGTAGCAATGCAAAGTATATAGTGCAGTATATAAACATAACTTGTGAGTTTTCTATTGTATTGTGGGTGATAGCAGACTGAGTATATCTAAACTCACTTGGTAGGGGTCAATATGTGTCCACTCACCTGAAATAGTTCCACAAATAACAGCAGCAAGGTATCTAACCTGCACACAACTCAAGTAAAAAAAAAAAATCTTAGGTAGAGCGGAACTGTTGACCTCCATTAACCGGCTGTGACTCTGTGTAACAGTGATTAATGGGACAGTGTCCCAAAAAGTTGTGTTTCTTCAAAGCAGAGCTACATGCATTGGCTGCAACTCCAGCAGAGTGCTGATCTTAGACTCTTTCTCAGGCACACAAAGGCTTAAATACACCTCACTGTAAGTTCGACTGCTTCAATGTTTTTTATCATCTGCATGGTCCTTTCTCCAGAAGAACTGGTGGCAGGAATACCCAAGGAACAAATGTGTAGCGAGCTGCTGTTAGAGCGCTGTCCTCAATCAGTAACCGCGTTAAACTGGTCAGGAAGGATTTTGACTTCCTAATTGAATTGACTTGCTGTCTAGGTCGCTGCCTCGACAAACTTCACCTCTGTCTGCACAACTCGGTCTCACTTTTCTGTTTGTCTCTCTCCTCTCAAAGACACACAGAAATCTCTGCCAAGGTGAAAGACTGCAATAAACCTTAAACAGCACAGATGCATCTGGCTCACACACACACAAATACACACAATGTAATATCAACATAAAAATTCCATATGTCGTTTACAGCTGCTGCATATATCTGTACAGGTCTATTAGTCAAGTTAACATCCATCACTTTGGTCCAAACAGGCATCTGTTTTCCCAATACAATAATATCCTTTGTAGATGACGCAGCTATAAAGAAATGATCACATATAAAGAAATTATTTGTGAAGTTAATTATGTCTATTCAGAACATAATTTTTGGAAATATTTTCAGTCGTTCTTAACATAGAGAATAATTTTCTTAGTAAAACCTGTCAAAAGTAGAGCGTTTTATTACATTTTGCACTTGTGTTCATGAGTATTTGCAGATCTGACAAAGCCAAACTCTTAAGCCTTTAATTCAGTCCACTGACCTTTCGCTCCTGCAAAAAGGTGATTTGACTGAGCAACACTCAGAATGAAGGGTTTTTAATGAGACAGATGGATGTACTGTCACCACTGAAAAATAGAACATATTAAAGCAAACACTTGATTGTTTATACGTTTGCAAATTGAGCCTTTAGATGCCAAGTGTTTTATTTTTGTTTGTGACATTTAATTGATTTATGTTGCCATACATTGCACTTTTAATGTCTTCTTGAAATAGATGTTATGATTAAATTCCAGACTCCAGTAATAATAGTGCTGGCCTTAGACTCCAATAATTGGCCGCTTGATGCGTCCATGAGAATGCCTACAGTACACTCTGACACCTTAAGTTGTTGTTTTACAATACTTTTTCTCACATTGTTGAGATTATTTTTGAGACCCACAAACGCAAAGACACCTGCTTACATCAAGCACAGCAACAGCGTCAACAGGTTTGAAAGGTCAACTGCAACGTCTTTAAAGTCAGAAATAATTTAAACTTTTCATCAAGGCATCTTGGTAGCAAAATTGAGCGGTGCATGTTGCTATGGGCAACACTGCTGCCGATGTGGGTGGCACCACTCTGTGATTGGAAATAAAGCAGCAGGAACAACGCAGCTTCACTTCAGTTCATGTGCATCAATGAAGCTTTCTTTATGAATGCTTCTAGACTAAAAAATGTGAGATGGAAAAAAGTGAGATATTTGTTTGTTTCCCACAAACACAGACTCTTTCTCCTCGCTTTCTGTGACACACAAACAACACAGAAACCCAAGACACAAATCTGCACACACACACATTCTGTCTCTTTGAGGTTTCATTCATGATTACCTCTCGTCTGTTTATTTTCTTCGGTCTGAGCATCATATAAATAAAGATATTCCCCTCATCTCACGGGACTTCAAGCTGCAGAAGTGTAATTTTCCTTCCCTTCCAGGTAGAAAGCTCTGCTTGGCAGGACATTTTCAGTTCTCCCCTCCTGTCTTGATTGTTTGAACTATATTATCTCCAGGGGAAATGTATTATTAGACTGCCTACCATTCCATGCTGCAAATAATTTCTTTCACTCTATAAGCTTCTCACATTTAAGTTATTGTGTAACTTCTTGGTTACAAGCAGCTTCTACAGTTAACCAAGCCTCTTATGATGATATACAATCGAGCAGTTACAAAGATTTCTATGATGCAGTCTGAATCCTGTCTGAAAATCTTCAAATAGCGTATTGTTGTGTAGAAGACAACTGATTGGCGACTGCTTTCTCAAGGATCTTAGAGAGAGAAGAAGGTTTAGATATAGGTCGGTAGTTTGATAAAACCCCTGCAGCAAGAGTGGCCTTTTTTAGAAGAGTTAACTAAGGGTAAAACTTCTTTATTAAGCAGACTAGTTGGGTCCGTGCCTAAGAGACATGTTGAGGGCTTAGATGATTAGATTATTGTGTGTCATTGTATTAGTTTGTGTCTGGTTTTGTCTGTATTTTCTTGTTGAATTCTGAGTTTGGTGTTTTTAATTGATGTATCCTAATGTTGAGTCTGTGTTTTGTGATGTCTCTTGTGTATGTGTTATGTATTCTTTAAAGACCCATCTAGGGACAAGCATTACAAATTAGCTGTGCCTACAAATGCTGTGGTGTGTGGCATTGGTTTATGCTACGTACTTGTCCCTATACAAATAAACATTAAATAAAGAAAACAAACATATACACATATCACAAGCACTTCAGAGACACTGTTTGACAATACAGTCCCAGTTCAAGGGAAGACTAGCTTTCATCCCTGTCATATGGTCTTTCTAAGCAGGTGAAGGAAGTTGTCAAGGGGATGCACCCACTTGTATATTTATTTGGAAATCATGTTAATGATCATCTGACTCAATTAAAAGCCCCAGAAAATTCTAGTAAGTGGACCTTGAGTTGAGATTGTTGCACATAATAAATACTCATAAAAGTCAATTAAATAGCATAATGAAACATTGTTGTTGTTGTTGTATTATCCTCATTACATTATAGATTAGATCCATAGCTTACTATGCTCTGAGTCATAATTAAATATCCTATAACCATTAATGTAGAGTTAGAAACAGATGGACTGACTCAGGCCTCGCCACCAACAGGTCAACAAGTCAGGTATCAGATTAAACACTCCCAGTAAGCTGCTGCTGGTTTCATTTGAGCAGCAGGGCCAGTGTATTTGGGACAGCATATGTCCATGTAGGTTGGACAGATGCTTCACTTTTCAGTCCTTTTTAAGGCTTATTTTTCATGTTCACAGCAGAGAGTACATGAACTACACTATACACAGACAAACAGCAGTAATTCATGTAGTTTGGTTCACACATGGCATCAGCTCAGCTCTTATCTTCCCACACAGAACATGGCCGCTCACACTCCTCAGCATTTCCTAATGATAAAACCTTGGCACAGTTCATCAATACATCCATATGTCAGATTTGACTGTGCTCAGTTGGCAGTGTGCTGTCAGTTCTCACATTGGTAACCATTGACCTAATGTTTCTGACAGAGTACCGATTTAACTAAATACCTTTTTGCTAAGATATTTTGGTTTTTTTAGGTTATTTCTACTTAAGCTTGGAGAAGAAGGAAAATAACTTTCGGGAAATAACACTTTTTTAATTAAAGTGGAATATATTTGTTTCAGTGGGTCATATGACTTATTTAGGTGTTGTATTAGGCTGTTAATGTACTGAGCAAGTTTATTTGCTGTAGGATTTGGTTTTGTTTATTGTTTGGTGTAATAATAAGGTTGTCTTGTGTCTGTTGGATGTGTAAAAGTGCAACTGTTTTTTCCACCAGAACAGTTTATAAAGTTATAATATGTCAATGTGTACACAGCTTGTTCAATGCCCCTAAGTGACCAAACAAATCCCACGGGCGAGGCGGACTGGACCAAACTCTGACTCTGACTCAGTCTTAAATGTTCAATGAGTCTTCTGCTGGTGAGGCCGGAATGTAAACACTAGCTGCCTGTGTGTGTGTGTGTGTGTGTGGTGCCTATTCTCACCGTTTGTGTCTGGCTGGTGTGTTGTGGGCAAAACAGGGTACAAATGTGTGTTTCTGTCTTTCGGTGCATTTGTGTGCATGTCCACTCATTAGGACTCTTCTGCTGGGAACTCATGTCAACAGAGGAAAGCACTGCCAGCAAGCACTTTCATTATTTAAATAGCATCTTCATGTGTCTGTTGTGAAGTTTGACAGAGGAACTGGAGGCTGATTTTGTCCCCAGTCACGCAGAAAAAACAAACTGGTTGTAAACCCCAGGACCATGGCAAACATGACATATTTACAATGACCCGTCAAAATGACAAGCTCTTTCATAAAATAAAAGATAAATAAAAGATTTTACTGATAACTTGATGGTTGAGTTTGTCCCCAGTCACGCAGAAAAAACAAACATTGGTTTTAAAATCATTGGACCATTACAAGCACATTTGAAAAACAAGTGTTTATAGTGAAATCAGATCAGTTTTTGATGATAATCCTGGCAAGGTCTTCCGTGAAATACCCAGCACATTTTTACAAAGCATTTTTTAAAACATCACAAATGATAGGATGATATTAAATTGATGCTTAAGTAAAGAAAAAATACCACAATACTTCACTGCAAGTAAAAGGGCGCATTTCAAATTTCACTGACATAGGTACTGCTGTAGTGGAGTAAATTTTTATATTTTCCTCTGAAATATAAACGTAGTAGAAATATAGTAGAAGTACAGAAAATGAATTGCAAATGAATAATGAATGCAATAGAAACAGAAATATCAGTTCTGTGCACATAGAGCAGCTACTGGCCCCACTTGAACCTTGAACTGGTTAGCTCTTCATGCTAGCTGGAGTTGTGCTGATGCCAATCTTCTGTTCAGACATCTTGTGGCCGGTGTAGTATCAATGTGAATGTTCCCTCACAAGATGAAGACAGGGAAAGTTCTTTTGTGAGTGTAGGAGGATCTCATTTGCCCAGGCAACTGAACTGACCTAGAATTCCAAAAAAGGTACATTTCCTTTTTGGGAAAAAAATGTTATCATGTGTTAGTAGCGTACTGTTTGGAAAACGTACTGAGCTGTGGTAGTGTTTTGGAAATATACAGTCATTAACTTTGACCTTTCTATTTCATGGAGCCACATTCAAGAAATTATAGTTATAATGATGTCATTTTGTATATTCTGGATGCCACAAACAATTATTAACAGGTAAATAACCACAATTATAATCGTTGTTGCTCCCTGTTGAACTCATCAAAAAGGACCTGTTCAGTCTCTACTAAAGGCTGTACAACTCTAGACAGCTTGCAATAATACCATACATTGGTTTTGCTAAATACATTTTTCAAGTAACATTCAATGAAAGAACCAAAATAACCCATTTAATCAATTAATCAACCACAAAAATGTTGGTTACAGCAATCACTTTGGTTGAGAAGTGCAAGGCAATTGTACTTAAGCCTCCCAACAACTGCTGTCAACATACCTGTGAGCAAGGCAATCCACCAACCTCTGGGAGCTGCTCAGTATCCAGAAAAAAGTGCGGGTGTGCTGAACAGCTAGCAGATGTAACGTTTACTGCGTGGATGTGAAGCAGAGTGTGGTTGACATGCACAGTTGACAAAAAACTTTCATGATCTAACAAACTGATGATAAAAGATAAAACTACATGCTGTGAAGAAGGAATGTGTTAATGATAATGTTTGATGAGGCTCTATATTCTGAAAAATCTGAGTCAAGTATCAAACACCTTGAAATAAGCCTGAATTCTCATACACATATTCCAGTTAATATATACAACTTCTTACATGCAGGTATGGCACAAACAGTGTGCACTTGCAGTCACACACTAACACACACACACACACACACACACTGATTTCTCCCTATTCCAGTCATGTAAGCAATTAGTCGAGGAATAGAGCGTTCCAGGCGTCAGTCATCCAGAAATAATCAAACCTCAGATCTACTGAGAGCCAGCAGCACACTCATTCCTAAACACACACACACACACACACACACACACACACACACCATGACCCTTTTACCTCAAATCTTGTGTACATGTGTATTCTTATGCAGCATCTTCTTGAGGAAGAATCCTGCTTGCTTAATGATTCAGCCCCATATTTGTGTTCTTACGAGAACCCCACATGCTGTATAGTATGCACACACACACACACACACACACACACACACACACACACACACACACACACACACACACACACATTTACTGTAGACATGTGCATGCATGTGTATTGTGTTTACTTCCCCACAGGCCTGCCTGCCTGCCAGCCTGCGTACTTCACCCTCATGCTTCAGTGCTTGTGTCCAGGCTAAAGCCTTGTTTTAATGTTCTGAGACAAACAGAGCAGGAGGTTCAGTGGTTTCAGCCTCAGTGCTGCTCAGCTCAGTGCTGCAGGTCAGCTCAGCATACCTGCAGTGTACAGAGTGCACAGAAAGTACACCCTCAACAAAAAACACAATTGTTTCCAGAAAATGGTTCTTAAGGCATTTACCTGACTCACTTCAAAGAGAAAAACATTGAGAGAGCAGATCCAAGAGTAAGGGGGAAAAGTTACAATTTGCAAAACTATCTGAAATATATAATATCTGCCATTTTCTGTTGTTTTCTCTTGTATTTTAGCAGATATCATTTGGGTGGTATGTAAAACAGTGTAAAAAGAGTCATGCCATTAGAATATGTTGGAGGTCCCCAGTACAGGCACAATGCCACCTTGCAGTCCTTGATATAAATGATATGAGTGACTAAAGGAATACTCGAATACTAAAAAACCTTTCTTCTTCTTATTATTATTATTATTATATTTCTCTACAGCACTTTTACCCAAATCCCTTTACAATTTGACTCTTCTTCACCCATTCACACACACTATAATAGCACCTTGCATGGCAAGACTATTATAGTCTTGTCATATGTGATTAATGGCTGCTTCTGAGCCACGGCCATTCCAAACAAACATTGCTTTGCTAATAAAATAGAAGCTGTGTATGTAGCGGTGTGCATAAAAAACAGTATTTGTTTTTATTTGTGAATAAATCATATTTTGTGTTATTATATATGCTTAGGTATATATAACCATTGTAGAACATCAATAAGGACCGCAGAATAACCCCATACAACTCATGGTTTATATAGAACAAGTCATCTGTGCTTCTTAGTCAATTGAGATGAAGCTATGGAACCACATGTAGCCACTAGCCCTTGTGCTTAAAGTGTTAAACATGAATTACAATTCTTACTTTCAGTAACAGTTCCACCTGGTAATCGGTCCAAGCAAAGGAATCTCTGCTCTTCCTAAGCAGCCAACCGCAGAGTAGACCATCTGCTTCTTGTTTACACCGGCACGTGCATGCCCAGTGCGTGATAGATCAGTAGATCACGTGATATGCATTTCCAGGTGTGTAGTATGGACGAAGATAATATCTGAAACGGTGATAAAACGCTTGTGTGTAGTGTGGATGTAGAATATAGCCACTATCCTCCACAACGGAGCAAGTTACAAACTTCCAGAGCCACCATTCAAGCCTTCAAGTGTTTGTTACTAAAAATAAAGATTTTCATTGTTTTTTAAAGACCACTGGTGTAGACGAAATGAAGAGAAAAGACATCAGTGAGAGAGAAATATATATTTATGAGTGCCACCAGTCCTCATAGAACAGCATGCCTTTTCTTTGTGCCAATCATGTTGACATGTTGTGTAGCATTCCCGTTATCAGTCAAAAGTCAATTTCTAATTAAACTTGTTTCTCGCTGAGATTGCCCAGGTCCATCACACTTTGTGCAGTTCAGGACTCATGGTGTTAAAACCTCTTATCAAGGAGAAAGGAAAGGAAGGAAAAACAGAAAATGACAGGCTGAATCAAAGCGTCCATCTTGATACCTCTGCACTCTAATGCACTGCCCTGGTACGAACTCAGAGAGGCCTTGCCAGGGTTATGATGGACACCCACCCTCCCACGTCTCTGTCTCTGAAACTAAGCTTGAAATTGTAGATTTCATCATTGTGACAGAAAAGGGAAGGAAGTTTTTGTTTTCAGTTGAGTGACACTTTGCAAAGCGAGCTCTGCTGTGCCATCTAATCCCACACAGCTCAGCAGGGGAGCTGGCTCTTATTTGATCCTAACGAGTGTCGTTGATAGGGAAGAAGGGGAAGACTGTGGTGTTTTATATGCTGATTAGCAGAGCAGCTGGAGTTGTGATATAGAACACTTAGAGGCGTGCTACATTTTCAACTGCTCCAAATCCTCACCTGGCTTTGGTTTGTGTGTTTAGTGCACTGCAGGATAAAACATGTCAAATTCTGTTTATTGATTAGGTACTTTAAAGCACCTATTCAGAGAGAGATGACCAAAACATTATTTTTCATCGTGGCACATCATCTTTGTGATAGGCTACTTTTTGGTCTCAATTTGTTGCACTACAATGGAAAGCAGTACTGGAGCATCTTCTGTATGTCATCGTGAATCAAAATGTTCAATGTATCCCTCCACTGCAATATGGTACTCCAAGCAAAGAGTTCAAACTGTCATATTAAATTCTCCCATTGATTCTTGGCCACTAGGGTCCCAGAATATCTCTAAAATAAGCAGAAAGACTCAAAGCTCCGACATACACTCTTCTTATAAAGTCAATAACCTTCATGCAAAGTTCAGAGAAAAGTTTCAAAACCATTGTCAATCATTGTCCACGTCACACCCATACATGAACTCTTTGATGGTGCTCCATCAGTGTAGAAACAACATGGATCTGTGAGGCAGCATTCCTTCAGAGTTTCACTTCTTTTTCTGCCTTATGCAGATTGAGTTTCTTTGGTCATGGCTACAAATCTCTCAGCTCTCCCTAATGGTTTCTGACATGTCTTCGGACCAGTCTTATCGAGTGGGAGAGGAAGAAAACTAGACAGCAAAATGTAATCCCACGAAAGGCCAACTTTCTGATTCCTTCAGTAGACCTGCTGTCAGCAGTTTTACTTGCACCGACCGGCTGTAAACGTTAATTGTTTTCAATTTTTGGACTCACATTTAGCATTTTACCCTCATTCAGTCATTTATTTTTGGAGTTTTATTTTTACTACTTTATTTTATTCTATAAAGTGGTGCAAACAGCCATCATGATTTTTCTAGCACTGTAAATTCTCACAGGTCAAAGATATTGCAAACATTGAATCTTCTTAAACTGCCTTTGTATTGAATTATTTTCTCTCTCCTCATCCTCTCTCCTTCTGCCCTTCTGTCCTCAACCACCCCGAAACAGAAAACATTACTGAATGTCACTGTAATTGAAGTGATGACACTTACCGACTGTAATTCGTTTTACAGCGAACAGGCTTTTGCTTACATACACATTTTTGGATCTTTAGGTTCCAAATAAACCTTCCTTCAAGGTCAGAGGAGTGCAAACATTAGGGGTTTTATGTATAATATATATTTCTTCGTTTTTGGAAAGTCTTAGAATGTCATGCTGCTCTTGCCAACATTCATATTTTTCATTTTTGTTGTTTAGCTACAAGCAAACTTTCCTCGTGGGTGTAAACTTTAAATAATTTTTGCATAAAATGCTCTTTTTCTACTTTCATTCTAGGTAGCTCAATGCTGTGTAATCTTATTCTATTTAAATTCAGGTATATTGTATTCATCTCATATGTATCATCCTTTAGTCCTCTCCTCCACCCCCCTTCTATCTTGACCTCCTGTATCCTCCTTCCTTCCCCTCCTTCCTCTCTTTTTCATCAGCAACACAGTGAGTTGTGAGCTCTCGTTTCTCTTGTCGGGTTGCTTTTGATTCGAGTGACATGCAGCTGAAACAGTCCACTTGTTGTCTTGGTAGGTGGCGACCTGGACAGAAACAGGCCCCTGACAAAGCACAGAGGGAAAGAAAGAAAAAGGAGGAAAAGGCTCTATGATTGTGATGATCACAATCATAGGCAATGTTAGTTGCCTAGTTCTTCAGACATAAACACTCTGAGTGCGATCATCAGAATAAGTGGCGAGAGCGAGAGAAAGAGAGAGATAGGCTGAGTATGTGATTAGTGGAAGTAGAGAGAGGGTGAGAGGCCTAGAGTGGTCATCAAGAGAGGGAGTGAGAGGAGGGATGTTGGCAAACCCATAGGCTAAAAAAGTGGAAGATTAGATCATTTGTGGAGAAACTGGGTGGAAAAAAGATGCAGTTGCATTTTCACCAACTGCTGCAAACACTTCTCCTATTGTGCACCTACGGAATTGCAGGTTGGTATTAACCTGGCCATTAGAAGATGGGTTCAACATTGTTATGTTGAAACAAGGAACCTTCCTGTAACTGTTGCCACAAAGTTGGAAGCATATTGTCTAAAATATAGATTTCCTTTAATTGAGAAAAAAGCCCAGCCCAGATCAAAAGTACACATAAGTATGTGGACAGGGGTGTTCACATCGTTAAAAAATGAATACAAAAGCTATTTAGGTAATCAGGGGATTAAATACCTGGTAAATCAAGGTACTTGATCACGGTGACAGTGCAAAGTGCAGGCAGCAGAGAAAGGACCTAAATGCAGACAGACAGGCAGACTAGTGCAGTTCAGTGATTTAATTGTATTCAATTAGCTCAGTTTAGTGATTTTCACATTTTCACATCATACATTATACATTTGTCTTTGGATTTAGAACACTGAGTGTTAGGCCTTTGACACCTTTTTAAAGTCATTTGGAAGAAGTACAACATGAATCATGGTCAGAGTAAAAAAGAGGCTTGTATTTGAAAATATGAAGGGTGATGAATTTTTTTTCTTTCACACATAAAATGAAATTCTATTTGATCTTTGTATTTGTTTGCACCTTTTGACGAGATGACTTTTTGTTAGGTGAAAACATTATCTCCCAGTATTCTTTGTCCACTGCATTAACCTGTAAATTAACCGTTGTAAAGCTTTTTTAAGTGCATTGTCTACTTTTGTTTGTGCTCAATGGAAATCTCTTTATACACTTTACTAACACAGCAAGTTCTACACTGTATCAGAACAGTGTTCATTAGGTTAATTCTCAGGTTAATGCAGTGGAGTAAGAGCACCACAAAGTCAGGTTTCATCCTCAGTGCTGATGAAGCTTAAGAGTGAAATGCATTAACCTAACATGAGACAGCCTATTAGATCACACATTGCTGTCCATGACGTTAGCTTTAGTCCATAATGTATATGATGAAGTTGTAAAGTCACTCAACTTCATATGGGGTTTAACAACGAAAGAAATTAGCTTTACTTGTTGCCTTTATATTCAAATAGCCCTCCATTAGTTTAGCATTGCACTTTTATAACAATGTCAGAATCATGATGGATTTTAATCAAAACCTATTCAGCAGAAACAAAGGTATCGTCTTTTTTATTCCATGTATTCTTCTTCCTTGTTAAAACCTGGTGCCTACATTACCCACAGTGCAACTTGACTGCCGACAGTTCTGTCGGAGATTCGGGAGTGTTATGCTCATAGTGGCTAATGTAGCCTCGAGCCATTATAGCCTCCTGCATGGATGAGCAGTGGGTTGCAGAGGTCCGGTAAACTCACTTCTGTCTTACTCCACACCAACAGATTTTTGTTTTCATTTTCAAACTTGTAGTCTTCAGCTACAACCAGTTTTTCCTTTTATCAGATTTCACACAGCTCCTTCATGAGCCACAATATGCAGTAGTACTCCCAGAGACCTGTAAAGAGACCTGTAAACTGGTCCCCTTTCAATCTTTTAAAGTCCTTCAGGGTGCCAACAGCCAGGAGCAAAGGTCTATTGAATTCACATATTACTGGGCCAAGCACTGGTGAATTTTCTTCCACATTTGTTTTACCTCCGATGGTTACGTTTCAAATTAGATTTTGTTTTCAATCAACTATTATTGTTCCCAAGAAATCTTGTTACAGACTGTAATACAGGCTGTATTCCTGTTCTAGTGGGAAAATCCAACAATCCAAAAACGTAACTTGTGATCAACGCTACGTTCAGTTTCTTGGAAAGTCAAACCCAGATGTCAAACAACAACCAAACATAAACTGTAATTCATTAGCCTTGAAAGTGTGAGATGCAATGTTAGTGCTCTGCCAACCAAATTCCAGATTAAGAAATACATATTTAATGTTAAACCATATTGATATTATTTGGGAAATGTTCTCTTTCCTTTCCCACTCCTCCACATAAACGTTAGACTTCTGGGTCTGTTACACAGCAAATTTCAAATCATGCTAAAGGGCACTCAAGGATGAATGCTCACCACATTGCTGCCCAAAATATGTAGAAATGTTTAGTCTGCTTGTAATCCGGGCCTTCTGTCTCTCTCTCCCCTGGCCTCATTAAACAAATCTCCATCCTGTCTCCCGCTCTGCCAGTTGGCCTGGTGGCTCAGCTGTGTACAAACAAATCCACAAATAAATACAGAATGGATGGAGCCACATGTCCTGCTCCACGTTTTCATTTGATCCACATATATGAATGAGGAAATTGTCCAAATGAACACAGCAGTTTTCTGTCCACACGTCTGTATATTAACATTTCTCATGGATAAATCAGCACAGTGAAAACTGGAATAGTCACTCTTTATTTCTTTTCCTTAAGATTTTGCTTTCATGTAAAAAGTTTTAGGCTTTTTAATGAGACATTAGATGACAAGTTTCCTGTAACATGTTGGAGTTTTATTCTTTTCCCTCTCATTTGTAATATTTTATGAATGGAAATTAGAGCCTTAAACTTCCATCTGGTTTACTTTCATATACATAATGTGCAATATAATTTGTATATAGAAAGGTACAGCTTGGTTACACGTGGCCCCAGTCTTAGATTATAAAAACAAATTGTTGCAGTTTCATATATTTTCTATTATCATTATTCTAATGTACTTACCCAATGATTTCATATGTATACTATTTTCTTGTTTCATGGCTATCATGAACTTTTCTATTACCTTCGATATTGATGCAGCTCATGCTAACATACCAACTTCAAGTTCAGGGTTGTTTTATTGTTTTAATATTGATATTTCATTGCAAAACAAGAAGAAATTAAGCAATTCACTGATAACATTTAGGGAGAGATTAATCATTTGTTGGTCATACCACATCCACCTTTGCTAATTTTGGTGATAAACATATAAACTTATACAGATACAAATGGTAGCACATTGGATATGAAAAAGCATGAAAAGAAAAACACAGCAGTTTATATTCAAAAGCAGTCTGTTAATGTTAATGAAAGTCAAGATAATGCATTTTGACATGATGCCTCTGTCACAAACAAGTTTCTTTAGGGTCCATTAAAGAGCATTCAACCAGTTTATCTAAACATCCTTAAAATCCCACAGCGATAATAAGCTGATTGCCATGTGAAAGTTGCTTTTTGGGGTTGCGAGGATTTGCTAAGTGTTCTCTTTCCTAGAAACACCATTTGTGTTGTCACATCACTTCACAGACGGCAGCATCATTTTATAGCTTCATTGGGACTAATTTCAGTGTTGTTAAACACAAAGCACTCAAGCATGAAAGGATTGTTTTCAAACTATGAAGATGTGTGAAGTGAACTACAAACTACAGACCGTATCTCATCTGAACAAGTTAACATTTAATTATGTAAAACTTGCGTGACTTAAAATATGTGTTACTGGGCTTTACTTAATTAAAGATCAATAAAATGTTGCCAATAACCTCTCCCAGTTCTCCTCACAAACATGGCTCTCCAGCATCTTTGTTTCCACCAAAGAGCAGATGCAGAAAACCCGTCACTCTCACAGAACCTCAGTGAGCCCAGCTGAGGGTTTAATGCCGCAATGTGGCAGCAATTTTGGGTTCTGCACTGGCGAGAATCTGTAGCCTGTTTCCTTTTGAAAAGCCCAAACGTACGAGGCTGTCGGGAAGGTAAATTTCATGGCCAGTTTGGCAGCAGGAAGTGCCTTTGGTCAGGGTGTTTGTATAAACAGCAAGTAATGGTTTTAGCCAGTGAGACCTCTGTAGTGCACACATATATACATTGGTACATATACACAGATAGGTCTACACAAAATGTATGTAATCATTGACTGTACACACCCCCATGTACATATGAATACTTTCATGTGTACCACAGATATTCATTCTTCTTATTCAAATGCAGTGAAGCTTGTATACAAATGAGACCCAATATGGCTGCCAAATGAGTTTCTCTTAGAGTTGACTTGTAGTTGACAAGAGCTGTGATGGCTGTTGTTATGCGCCAATGCCACATTTAGATGTGTTCGCACAAGAATTTTTGCATGAAGCAATTATAGTTAGTTGTTGCATTAAATTCTGTGTAATGTTCATCATGCTTCTTTTGTCAGCATAAAACTGCTTGCTTTAACAAATTAGTGTAAAATAACTAAACTACTTTTTCTCTCACACAAATTACTCTAAAATGTTGTCATAAAATAGTAAAAATAAAATTCTATTTTAAGTTTACAAAAGTTATCCTTTATTGATCCCCATAGGAAAATTCATTCTCTATATTTAACTTATCAACTCCTGTTCTGAGCCAGCACCTTGGTCAAGGGCACTGAAGGAGAATTAACATGTATGGATGGTAGGACTGGGCGATAAAACAATATCATTTTTTACTATATAAATATAAAATATCTTTGATAAATGTTCGATGTAATTAAACCACCTATACACCAGGAGAGGGGGGCACTAACGCACCTTAAATGCTAGTTGCCACCTGCCATTAAACTGAAGAAGAAGAAGACTAACAGCCAATCGTGTCACAGGAATAGAGGTATGCTTACAGACACAGAGCCTAACAGGCTCGTAGTTAGAGTGGAATAAGCCAAATACTGGTAAGTGAAATGAAAGATGCGGAAGAAAACAAAACTCAAAGCAGGACGAAGCCATCGTCAACAAGAAAGGTCACTTAACTTCAGTAGTTTAGAAATTTTTTGTCTGTTTACAATCTGACAAAAACGTGCCAAGACAGACCACACTGCAAACCTCACAGAGAAAGTTTGAAATGACAGCGGAGGATTTCACAAATCTGAGGTACTGTTTGGCAAGTGTTTGTCATGTTCTGATGATGGTGGGGGAAACAAGAGCACCCAGGAACAAGGGGCGAACACAGAAAGGATCCGAACCCAGGACCATCTTGCTTCTTCCCATTTTACTGTTATACTCAAATACATCTCTCTGCATCTTGAGTTAAATGACTAAACCATATCAACAATCATAAAATGAAAACATTCACTTGACACACACTCCTTTGGCCTTTCATCAGATCATAAAAAGGTCAACAAGATTACAACTGAATCCAGGATCAGTTCGGAGACTGTATGTTTGTACTCGGCTGGTATTTCGGTTTTGAACACGTTAAGTAACCGTGCATCCAGCTGTGGTATGTGAATCACTGGAGCAGAGCATAATAAAAGCCTTTCAGATATTCAGGTTACCATCTCTGCCTCCTCTGTCTGCTTTTTACTGTCACTCCTTCCAGTACCGCTGATGTCTCGTAACAAAGTCAACCTGCGGTCAGCTTTGACAACTTCTCTCGATTCACCCTCTTGTTGCCCAGACTGTGTGATCATTTTTCCAGTAAGCAGGGATTGGACTATGTTGAGAAATGACTCACTTTCCATCAGGAAAATGTTATGAGGCTTTAACTAAGTGTATTATTCCTTTATTAAGGCCTATCAAATCCGAAGTGTTTGGCAGTGATGAGAGTAGAGGAGGGCACCAGGTCTCATACTGATTGTGATGTTGGAAAATAAGATTATTCTACTACTGCAGTTCGGTGGTAAATGTCAGATTGTTTCTTGATAAATACGATAAAAATGATTATTCTTTCTCTCTCTCTCTCTCTCTCTCTCTCTCTCTCTCTCTCTCTCTCTCTCTCTCTCCGCCCCTCCCTCTGTTTTCTTCCAGGTATTCTGTCCTTCACAACGGGAACCACACGGAGCAGGAGAAGAAGTCTCTGCACACCGACAGAGTCCCACGAGTCCTGCTTGTGACCCACAACGACTCCTCAGTCATATCGTAACAGCATCGACTCTCCCACTGTCACCACAGAGCTGATGGAAACACACCGCAGCCTCCACGCAACAAATCCAGAAGAGCTCCAAAAACCAGAAGCCTCGATGGGACTTTAGGGATCCAGGCGAGGAATGTGACATTGTAAGGGCTGCATCTGGTTTTAAAGTTCAGCAAAAACTCAACCTGTGGTCTTAAAAGGTGACAGGGACCTAGTGGACAAAGCCAGTCTTTCTGATGCTGTTGCTGTCATGCTGGTTCTCCTGTCCGAAGGCAGAGACTGAGTTGTGACAGTCAAACTGAATCAGAGCCAGAATGCAACTGTGATCCCATCAGCAGGCCCGCTGGTAGTTACATGTGAAGTCCAGCTTGTCTTGTAGAGAACCGGCAGCTTGAGTGGAATGTGTAGGAGAATTTCCCAGCACAAGATGTGATTAATGACTGGGAGCCTTGGAAGTGAATTATGTTGCCAAAGCTATTTGATATTACATACAGAAGACCTATTTCTGATTATTCTATGATGCTCCCTGTTGTTTTTCAGTACAGGGTATGTAAGATTGACAATAGATTTTAGCAGGTTGTTCCATGTAAAACAAAATAATAAGTTGGCAAAACGAGCTTTTAAAACAAGTGTTCACAAAAAGAGGCAGAGTTGAGAACAATCTTCTTTTTAGCAATTGGTTTGCAAAACATCACGTTAAACATCACGTGTCTTATCCTTAGACACAAAGCTGAAGAACCTGTGTGTCTCCCAGGTCGAAGCTTTCCAGCTTTGCTAAATCCTCACTAAGCTGAAAGGAAAATGTGGTTGCAAGGCTGCGTTAAGTCCTTGACCTCAACTGTTGAAGTGCATTATTAAAGGCTGCTAGCTCACACTCCATGTTCATCACTCCACGAGGCTCCGTCTGAATCCTTGTTTTCCACGCAATAAGAAGTTAAGAGGACCACAATGCATAAAAGCTGCTCATGAATGATTCAACAGGCTTTCTGATGATATCGGAGCAATGTGTGCATGGTAATGGTGTGTGTGTGTGATTAAATGTGCAGGTTTTTGCAGTCTGCGTGCGTCTGTATGTGTTTCCATGGTGATGCATGTTTTCACACAAGTGTGCCTCTGAGAGTGTATGTACAAGTTCTCGTGTGTGATGTTAGTATACGCCCTATATAAAATGCCCTTTCTTCCTCATCCCCATGCTGTGTTGCCTCCGCTCTATCTCGACAAGCCATTTATTCCCTCCTTCTCTGCTTGCCTTGGAGGCCGCATTAAAGAATGTACTAGAAATGTTTCCACCTGCTTATATTCATGGAAACAGAGAACACTAAAGCCAACTGTTCACCTGTACCCATAATGCAACCTTGTCCTTTTTTAAAACTAATTTCCTCTCCCCATGTCCTCTTTCTGTGTCCTCCAGCATGAATCTTTCGTTTATTCAAAATGCCACTCACTGGTCCCCGAAGTTGGTCATTAGTCATCAGACAAGCTCTAATAAACCCACTGTAAGATACCTGCCCAGCACCAAACGGCAGGTAGACAAAGTTAGCAACTAGCTGGCAAAGAAAGTGGAACATCTTGAGCCAGATCAATTTCTCAGGACATGGTGGAGACCAAACTGGAGCTAAAAGGAGAGTAACTTACATCCATCAGTAGGAAACACAACTTCAGTGGCATGACGATGGTGAAAAATAATTAATGCAGTTATAAAGATCTAATTATCAAAAGAGTTTGACTTTAAAAATATGGAACAAATGTGGTTGTAAATATTAAGATGTCAGATCCCAGATTACAACACTTTACAGTTTGGTTCTTCTTATGTTAGAAACCTAACAAGAGATAACCAACTTTCTATGGATTATATTCCCAATTTCTGCAGTCCATTGACAATGCATCTCCAAATTTACTGAATTTCAGTTTATATATATATATATATATATATATATATATATATATATACTTGAGTACCAACAATGTATTATTATTGAGCTTAATGCAAGGCTGTTCTTTTTTGTTAACGAAAAGTTGACATTTTGGAAGCACAGCTAATAGGCACAAAATATAGACAAACAGTGAACATCATCTCTTCCAGAGCCAAAGAAGGCACAAAGACAGAAGTGAACCCTCTAAAAGGGGTGGCATAGGAACAAACACAGCCCTTTCAAATCAGTAAATCAGATGAAGACACGGTTGAGCACCGGTTCACAGGCAAAAAGACAAGCCAAAAAGCTCTTGACTGGAATCACTGGGCAGACGAGGTAATTACAAATCCCTGCAGAGACAAACCCATTGACACAGTTTAGCAAGTCACGGGTTAGAGAAAATATCCAATCTAGGCTGAAACTTAATAAATTACACCATCCACATACATAAATATGAGACATTACAGTTCAGCCAGGAAAGAGTGAAGGGAGGGTCAGATAGTTCAGTCACTTTAGAGGCACTTTACTTTAGTTCAGATCACTTCAATTCTTTAGCATCACAGATCGTAAAATCTGCTTTCTTAGCCATATATTGTCCCCAAAAAGACATTTGTTTCAGAGTTAAAAATAATGGCATTTCAGTGGAGATCCAGACAACAGCCTGTTTGAAGTAGGGAACTAGTTATCTGTTTAAAGCTCATGGGGATTCAGTGTTTTACTCAGGGACACTTGAGAATGGTGAATGGTGCTATAGTGGTGGCTTTAAATTGGACCTGTAAACAAAGGACAAACACCCTCACAAGGATCTTGTCTAGTGGACAAGTGGAGTTCTGGTAGCCTGACATTCCACCAAGTCTTAGTCTACAGCATGTGAAGGGGGGAGTCAAAATTAATGTATTCAAATGAAATGTTGGTTTGGTTTTTGGACCAGCTAATAAAAACATGCAAGGGAATAGCTGCTTATAATCCCAGACATTAGTGTAGCGCCAAAAATGTATGACTTACTAGATTTTCAAAACATGAAAAACTAATCGATATCAGATGTCAGAATCTTTCCCCTTCTACCCATAATCCCTTGCAATTTCAAGTAATTTCCTGTAGTTGGTTCAGATGATGTTGTTGACCTCACTGCTTTTGCAGTTTTACTGGGTGCAACAACTTGCTCAGTGTGACAGAGACGAGGTTTGTAGAAGTGCTAAAGACAACGAGAAGAGTCTGTATCTCAATATACAGCAAGTAAAAAAGGAATTCATGAAAAATATAAAGTTCTTCTTCTTGACATTGTTGGAAAAGCTTCAAAACCCTTTTTCATTGTGTTGTTGGCTCAGTTCAGTCACAGCTTGACTCATGAACTCACAAGTCTCATGCAAAACTCACAAAGAGTTCTTCTGTATGCTGTAATGGCTATGGTGCAGCGGGCTGATAAAGATGCATAAAGATGAAGCAATTAGAGGAGGAGCGTATGCAGACTCTTTGTGGCTGCTTCAGAATTGTTGAATTTTTCAGCATCAAACAATAGACAGTAAATGGGAAATGTTTCCTATTCATTGATGGACTATATTCATTTCTTTGATCTTTATTATGTATTCCCCCCCTTCAAATGGACTCATTCCAACTGTGACCCAACTGAAGCACAAGCACTTTTTTGTGATCTAAGGAAGGATGAATTTAGCAGTGTCGTCACAGTTAGTCTATTATTAAGGCAGAGTAATTGTTAAATTGATCATCTCTCCCCAGAAACAAACTGTGGATGTTTTTTGAAGTACATGTCAATATTATTTATTTTCCAATATATGTCGTAAGATAATTAAGATATAGATTACCTATTTTAATATTAAAAATATTGATTGTGAAAATGATAACAGACCAGTTGCCATTTAATCCCCCTTTGCAGATCCGGAGTGGTCAATGTTTATTTTTAACCTTTTCCAGTTACAGAAAGAATGTTTTACAGCATGTGATGAAAGACTAAGAGTGGATATTTTCAAACAAAATCTGTAATGTAATTTCTTTTTTCTCACAAAATAAAAGTAATGATTTTTTATATTAAATTACAGAAGCTCAAACATGTGTATATTTTGTATGAGTAAACTTAAACTTTTTAAATCCTACTATGGGGTTGCCTTCTCTCCCTTACCTTAACTTTAGGCAGGCACATAACTGAATGGTTAAGACTTCCCTCTTGTATGCTTTCTGGTATATGCCATGGAGAGGCCTCGGTGTCAGGGACAGAAGATAAATACTCTTACGGTTCCTTGCTTACCCCAGCCATGTTCCTAACAAAACCTTAAGGAATGCTTATAAGGCTTCTAGCATATAGTGTGTATAATCTAGACTTAATTGGGGGTTCATCTCTAGCTATCATGTGGAGGGGGCTCACCTGAAATGCGACGAGGAAAACCAAGCCTGGCAGAGAAGGTGTGTGGAACAGATAAGGAGGAGGAGTCCTCAGAAGAAGTTTTACTTTCTTTATTTAAATTAAAATGTAAAAAGATAATGTTTAAATGCTTACATCCAAAACAGATTATGTAAAATATAAAATGGTTAATTGCTACATTAAAAATCCAAAAGGTACAACCACAAAGAATAAAAACCTCAACTTAGCTTTAAAGTCCTGTAACACCAAACATAGGAGCTGTAACGTGTGTATATTAACTTGAATGAATTAACATATGTGTAAAAGTTTAAACATTTGAAGAGTGGAGTAAAATAAGAAAACCAAGAAAACTGTAACCATGCCCAATCAAAAGAATACTGAATATAACTTGAGTCGACTACTGAGTGACTTTAAAAGTACATGAAGATAATGAAACATAACATCATACTAGCACATTATGAAAAGGCTTAAACGATTTAAACTAAATACTTGAACGGCCTGTCAAACGCGTCTTAGCTTCGGCTGCTTGACGTGCTATTTATAACACACACACACAGAACTTGTGTGCTGAAAACACAATGTTAGAGAGCAAAGAGTTCAA